>JAURVB010014519.1:0-13653 GCA_033002965.1 Piper betle | reverse complement strand
GGGAGATTCGAAGGGTTGTACCTCTTTCCCATGTGAACAATACTGAAATCAACACCGTGTGTTCTGTATGATTCGGGAGCGGAGAATTATTTGGGTCCCTCATCATACAATGGATGTAAGAAGACATGCAACTACATGAGAGATAAGTAAAGAACGTAGATTAATTAGAAGGTACAGGAATTCGAAGAAGAATTGTTGAAGACGATGAGTATTTAGTGTTTAATTTCTTCATATCTACCGGCTGGTTTTAACTTTACTATTCTCTATATATGTAGTTGTATTGTGAGTGTAACAAAATAGAAGATAGTACAACTAGTCAGTGTATCATTGTGTGTTTCAACTGTGAGGTTTTATAGTGAGGCTCTCCCTCTCTCTCTTAGAGGAGGGAGAGCCTCTCCTCATGGTAGCCCTCTCCCCTCAAGGTGTACTGTATTTGTTCGTGGACCCGCCCGAACTGGACTAGATGTTACCTAAATATGCTAATGTAAACGTAACATGCCGACATAATATTCATAACATGAATTTTAATACTGCAATTAAGTCATTCATAGATCATAAAAATAAGTTTTGATGCATATGACAATATATAAAATAACCGTCCCACGATCTCCGACCTGGTTTCCCATAGCCACATTTCTAACACAAGAGAATAATAAGGAAGTCCATATCTTTATTATCGATTCACCATTCCTAGGTTGGTAAAAGAACCACCAACCACACTTCTACTCTTCAGTCCAAAGGCTGCTCACAAACGAGAGCTTGCAATTCCGCGATTAGTGATCAAACCACTAAGCCGCATAATGAAATCGAACAAGTCAATATAATCCATATTATCCATTTCACCCGTCTTTTATTATTGTTTCACGAGTCTTTTAGTAATTATCTCTCAGGTCATTCTGAGATTAGTAATTATCTCTCAGGTCATTCTGAGATTTGTAAGTCTCTGGTCATTCTGAGATTAGTCATTTCTCTAGGTCATTCGGAGATTAGAAATTTTCATCCCAAGTTCGTTCTGGGGTCGAGGTGGATCTCTCAGGTCATTCTGAGGGGTAGGTGTTAACCTCCCACTCGTTCTGAGATTAGAAATCGTCTCCCACTTCATTTTGAGATTTCTGCATTGTCTACCCAGTTTCATTCCCGGGAGTAGAAATGATCTCCAGTTCATATATGGGGTTAGTCATTATCTCCAAGTTCATGTCTGAGATTAGAATATCGTCTCCATTACTCTCATGTGAATTCAGTCGTTCACCTCCCAGACCTATTCAGACGCTCGGTGGTCCCCGAAGTCATTCTGAGACCGGTAGTGTCTCCTAGTTCGTTACTGAGATTAGTGCTGACAAAGGTTACAAGCTTGGCAAAATACAACGTTTCAAAATAATTATACGGACCTTACAACATTTCAAATAATTATACAGACCTTACAACATTTTAAATAATTATATGGACACACATAGTAATTTTAAAAAGGTGCGGCCTCATGTCGCACTGAGTAAATTCCTTGACCCCGATTGCGTTCCAGGCGCATGGTGGTCGAATATTGGGATCAGGCCGACTAGGGCTCGCCAACAAGGGAACGTACAACATTTAAAATAGCTATCCCAGACCAACATAGTAATTTTAAGAGTGCATGACCCCGTCCGGCCCAGTCAATTCCGTGACCCCGGGTGCGTTCCAACGCATGGTGGTCTGAATGCCGGGCTCAGGTTGACCAGGGCTGCCAACAAGGGAAAGTACAACATTTCGAATGATTATACAGACACACATAGTAATTTTAAAGGTGCGGCCCCGTAGGGACTGAGTCAATTCCTTGACCCCGATTGCGTTCCAGCGCATGGTGCATGAATCTTGGCGCAAGCCGACCAGAGCTGCCAACAAGGGAAAATTACAACATTTCAAATAGTTATGTAGGCTGCACATAGCTGATTCGAAAGGTACAGCCCCCGTGTCGTCGGACTGAGTCGATTCAACTTGATCCCATAATGCGTTCTGGCGAATGGGTGAGGGTCGAATCTGGGCTCGGGTCGACTAGGGCGACCAACAAAGGAAAGTACAACATTTCAAATAATTATATGGACCTGGATATTTCGAGACTCGCGGCTGCGAATATCCCAACGATCCTAATCTGAACGAGAACGCAAAATTGTACATAAGTACAATTTTATTTGGTAGGGGTACGTACAACTAAATCGTCTAACATATTAAAAATTTTTACAACATAACATGTAACAATTCAAAAAATATTAAATATTAAATTCTCAACAAATCTAGTGAGATAATTAATTAGTCATGTGATATAATCATTTAAGTCTTACTTTACATTTTAAATTAATTATCTAAATCATAATTAACACTTAACAAATGGTCTAAATAATTATTAACTTATAAACAAATATTTAATTACTATTATTAGTATATTTTCACTTCGGTTTTTTTTAACTCCTTGAGTTCTGCTAGAGCCATACGGTATGGTGCTTTAGCAAAGTGGTGTTGTTCCAGGTGCTAGGTCAATGGCGAACTCCACTGCCCGCTTAGGAGGTAACCCTAAGTTCTTCTAGGAATACATCGAGAAACTCTCCTACCACAGGAATCATGGACAGCTCGTTGGGTTTTGACTCAGACCCAACTAAGCTAGCCAAAAAGGCTTTACAACCCTCACCAAACAACATGACGTCGATGGAATGTCGTTTTTTTCCATGGATTTCCACCAGTAAGATGCTTCCTCTTGAAGCATGCATGTTGCCAACCTCACTTGATGGCAGTGGGGTACAGACAGAGTCCTAAACGCTTTTTCGGTAATATCAATCCTGCTCTCCGCCTTCATTGGATCGATCCCTCCAATAAATACATCAGCTCCATTCTTCCTGAATTTTTCCATAGTGTAGCGGTCTGTATTATCAACCCCTAGCAGCACCACTTGTCAGACTACCGGTGGCACTCAGTTTGGACGATCCCCTCCCTCGCCCAGGTCTGCTAACCCTGCCCGCCCTTGGGTACTCCCCTGACCACCATCTGGGGTGATTTTGGGACTCCCTGCTGCCCGCCCTTGGGCACTCCCTTGACCACCATCTGGGGTGATTTTGGGACCCGCTGCTGAGTTTGAGGCTTCATTTCCTGTGCTAGTCCCTGTATGGCCGTCAGAATTTGTATTTTCGGAAGCCTACGCTAGTCCTTGTATGGCCGTTAGGATCTGGGCCAACTCATTCTCTGTGTTCGAATTTGACGGAGTAGATCGGTTTGTCTGTCTACGAGTGCCTGCCATCTGAAACATCGAACCATCATGGATCATTAATATGTTCTCTTTCAGTTATGACTTAGGTTTATTAGCGAATAAATTTGTTAATTAATAACATAAAACATTGGGAAAAGATAATTACTGGACTTTTCAACAAAGTACTTGAGTCATAAAATGTGAGCTAGTGGGAAACCGTGGTCGATACCACCTATAACGACCCACCCAAATCGGACCGGGTGTTACCTAAAAATATAGTTAATGTAAATGTCACATGCAAGAACATGAATCGTAACATGGTAAATAATTCCAGAACATGAATTTTAATACTGTAAATAATTCTATATGGGTAGTTGTGGACCGACTAACTAAGGTAGCTCACTTCATCCCCACAAAATCAATGAGGACGGCGGAATACCTAGCAGGATTATATGTTGATAATATTGTCAAATTGCATGGGCTTCCAAAGGAGATAGTCGCCGACCGTGATCCCCTATTCACCTCACATTTCTGGGAAGTTTTCCAAAAAGCCATGGGAACTCAAATCAAGCTGAGTACAGCATATCATCCCCAAACTGATGGTCAAAGTGAGAGAACCATTCAAACTTTGGAAGATTTTTTAAGAGCTCGCATTCTTTACTTGGGGGGATTACTGGGAGAAACACTTAGCCTTGGCTGAATTCACCTACAATAACTCTTACCAAGCCAGTATAGGGATGGCACCATTTGAAACCTTATATGGTAGACCCTGAAGATCTCCATCGTGCTGACTGGAGTCTACCGAGGCAGTTATAGTCGGGCCAGAGATGGTGAGGGAAGCAACTGAAAAGGTGAAACTCATTCAGTAAAGACTTAAGGCAGCTCAGGATCGACAAAAGAGTTATGCTGATACTCGAAGGAAGGACCTAGAGTTCTAAGTTGGGGAGTTTGTGTACCTAAAGACATCTCCTACGAAGGGGGTGATCAGATTTAAAATATCAGGGAAGTTGAAGCCAAGATTCATCGGACCGTTTCCAATCCTAGATCGAGTTGGAAATTGTGCATATAGACAGACTAGCATTACCACCAAGCCTAGCTGGAGTACACAATGTTTTCCATGTGTCAATGCTAAAGAAATATGTACGAGATGACAGATCATATCATCACCAACTTTGAAGACTTAGAGTTACAATCAGATTTAACCTATGAGGAAAAGCCGATTCGCATCCTGGCAAGAGAAATAAAGACACTCAAGAACAAGGAAATTCCTTTGGTAAAAGTATTGTGGAAAAATCAGGGGTCAGAGGAAACTACATGGGAGACTGAACAAGAAATGGCAAGGAAATACCCTAGCCTGTTTGTGGCATAGGAGTTTTATATTTGTAGTAGCATGAACTGATCCCGAAGAAATAAATAAAATTAATCATGATTGTTCTGTTGCCCTGTTATGATATTTCGGGGACGAAATATTTCCAAGTTGGGGAGATTGTAAAGACCGTGAAAAAAATATTTATTTGGATACGGACGACAGTCTGGGAAGGACCGAGCGTGTTATATTCTTTACCCGGTTAATTCTTTACCCATTTTATTATTTACCCGGTTAAATGAAATACGGGTCTAGGGGTGTTTTCACATACCCTAGCCGTCATTTTCATTTTTATAAATTTGAAAGAGGACGTCATTTTTCACATAGGGGTGTAGGGGCGTCTTCCTCACCTTAGCCACCTAGTTCTCCTCTTCCTTGCCGGTGTTTCTTCCTTGCTTGGGTATCCTTCCTATCTCCTTCTTCTTAATTTTCTTGCATGCATATTTTTAATTGATAGTAAGCTTGTTAATCATGGGAATTAAAGTTGTAAATCAACAAGAAAAGAACTAAACTGAACTGAAATTGGAATCCCGTCCATGGCCGAGTAGCCTGAAACTTTGGCAAGATGGGCGACCGTAAGAACAATTGCAAGGCAGTCCCTCACACCCCGACGACCTCTCTTGCTGCTGGGTCGAAGGGAGGGCTCGCCACGTCCCTGGTTTTCCGGTGGGTGGCGGAATTGCAGCTGTGAGGGGGCGGAGTTGCAAGGGTGACGGAAGTGGCGACGTTCTGCTGCAATTGATGCTGTAATGGAAGCTTCAGAGGGGTAAACGCCGGTTGTGCTTCGTCGACAGCATCATGGGTTCCATCACAGTAGTTCAGGCCGCCGGAACAATCCACTACAGACCACCTTCTCGCCGGAATTCATGGCAGCGACGTGCAGAAGTGGGGAGAACGACCATACTTCATGCAACGTCCAAAGGTGGCCAATCTTTCCTGTTTTGATGCCAGCCTGAGGTCGTGGAACATCTGAATTGGAGCAAGGTGCAAGAAAGGAGGGGTCTTGAGGCTGGGAGAAGAGGAACATGCCTGGGTTTGGTGCAGGACATGGTCGTCTTGGATCGCTGCTGTAAAACACGCACATGAGGCCTCCTCGCTTGCTGATTTTATCTTGTTGTTGATGCTTTGTTGGGATGTTTAGATGGTGGTTCAATTGGGTGCCAAGATAAGGGTTGGAGGAGAAGGACGAACCTGTTTTTGGAGAAGAGAAGAATGGCGACGGGAAGAAGAAGAAGGAAGGGTGGCAGTTTTGTAAATATGGGTTGACTCGATACCGACTCGAGTTAAAAAATAATACTAACTCGTAATAAATCTTTAAAAATAATCATTTTAATGGGTTATGGTTAAAGTTACTAAACTAATTAATTATTGGACGAAATCGACATGGACATAAGTAATAAAAATACGGTAATGATAAACGGTCGATAATTAATCGGCATACTATAAGTGATTAATTTTAAATTAGATGTTTATAAGGGATTAATAAAATAAAGATTTTACCTTTACCATATTAAATTTAATATTAGGTAAATAAAGTGATTATTTTAATAACGAGTCAGTAATGTAGAAAATGGGTTATTAAACTATAATCGGGTAACAATCACAAGCGTCGAACCTAAATAGTATAATGAAAATAAATAAAGTTCGAAACTTTATTGAGTCGAATAATTTAAAATAATTGTATTAATAATATTTATGAATTAAAATAACACAAATTATTTTAAATAATTTAATCGAACAACTTAATTAATTAAATTGCTATAAATAATATTAGTGATTAAAAAATTATAACCGTAAATTAAATCATCAATATTGAGGTTAAGTAATTATCACCGCAAAGGGAAATTAAATACTTGTTTATCAGTTAATAATTATTTCATCAATTGTTAAGTATTAATTATGATTTAGATAATTAATTTAAAATGTAAAGTAGGACTTAAATGATTATATCACATGAATAATTAATTATCTCACTAGATTTGTTGAGAATTTAATATCTAATATTTTTGAATTGTTACATGTATGTTGCCAAAAATTTTATATATATATATATATTAGACATTTAGCTGCATGCATTCCTACTCGAATAAAATTATACTTATGTATAATTTTATGTTCTCGTTCAGATTAGGATCGTTGGTCACAGCTGCGAGTTTGAAATATCCAGGTCCGTATAATTATTTGAAATGTTGTACTTTCCCTTGTTGGCAGCCCTGGTCGGCCTAAGCCCAGATTTGACCACCATGCGCTGGAACGCAATCGGGGTCAAGGAATTGACTCAGTCCGACACGGGGCCGCACCTTTAAAATTACTATGTGTGTCCGTATAATTATTTGAAATGTTGTATTTTCCCAAGCTGGTAACCTTTGTCGGCACTAATCTCAGAATGAACTGGGAGATAATGACTAATCTCAGAATGACCTGTGAGACCACCTAATCTCAGAATGAACTGGGAGACAATTTCTAATCTTAGAATGAACTGGGAGATAATGACTAATCTCAGAATGAACTGGGAGACGATTTCTAATCTCAGAATGAACTGGGAGACAATTTTTAATCTCAGAATGAACTGGGAGATAATGACTAATCTTAGAATGAACTATGAGACGATTTCTAATCTCAGAATGAACTGGGAGATAATGACTAATCTCAGAATGAACTGGGAGACAATTTCTAATCTCAGAATGAACTGGGAGATAATGACTAATCTCAGAATGATTTGGGAGACCACCTAAATCTCAGAATGAACTGGGAGAAAATTTCTAATCTCAGAACGACCTGAGAGACAATTACTAATCTCAGAATGACCTGAGAGACTTTTACAAGTCTCAGAATGACCTGAGGGACAATTACTAATCTCAGAATGACCTGAGAGATAATTACTAAAAGACTTGTGAAACGATAATAAAAACGGGTGAAATGATAATAGGGATTTTATTGACTTGTTTCATTTAATTATGCGGCTTAGTGGTTTTATCACTAATACGGAATTGCCTCCGCAGGTGAGCAGCTTTGGACTGAAGAATAGAAGTGTGGTTGGTGGTTCTTTTACCAACCTAGGTATGGGGAATCGATAATAAAGTTGGACTTCCTTATTATTCTCTTGTATAATAAATGTGGCTATGGGAAACGGTCTGAGATTTTGGGACGGTTATTTAATATGTTGTCATATGCATCATAACTTATTTTTACGATTTATGAATTTTAGACTTAAGTGGAGTATTAAAATTAATGTTCTCGAATTATTATGTTCTTGCTTGTTATGTTTACATTAATATATAATTTAGGTAACACCCGGTTCGGGCGGGTCGTTACAGGTGTTCCCAATTAGATGGGTATCCCAATTGGATATTATTCCTAATTGGAGTGTGTTCTAGTTAGAGGTTGACAATGTTCCTAACTAGTGTATGTTCCAATTAGAGGTTGAGAGTGTTCTTAATTGGAGTGTGTTCCAGTTAGAGAATATGGGTGTTCCTAATTGGATTGTGTTCTAGTTAGATGTTGCGGTTGCAGATCTAGACAGGGTCACCATTGGTAGTGCATGTGAGAAGAAGAGAAATTGTTCCGTTGTGAGGAGAAGACATGACTTTGGGTTCCTCGACAAGACCAACTGTAGTTTATTTCTTATCCTTCTCTACCTTTTGTCTATGGTTTGTAATGTGGGGTACTTATACCCATTTCATGTTTTTGGTTTGCCTTGTCATGCGGTACTTATACCCATGTCATCTATCTTTTATCATGTATTGGTTTGCCTTGTCAAAACACACAACATGGTGTTTGGGGATTTTGGGTGTTAAAATCCCAATAGAAAGTAGCTCGTTTTGGAGAAAAACATATGGTCATAAAGATTAAAAATTAACAAAAATAGTCTTATCAATATATTTATATAAAACCATCTCAATAATAAAAGGTTTTTTCAATTTTCAATTTATGTTTCAATTTTTTTGACAAAATACCTGAGACATCATTTAACAGTATATGTTTCCAAAAAAACAAAATGCTTGGAATTCTAAACCCAAAATTGAAAGAAAGCTTTCAAAAGGCTATATTTATAAAAGAAATGAAATAGATGTAATAGTCTGTGCAAGGAAGTTTCTACTTCAATCTGTGTAAGGGAGCTGATTAAAGTTGAGATATTTATCGTTGCCTCACATAAATTCTAACAAAAACACAAAACCGTTTGGTGCACGTAAAACTTAAAATCCTTTTTAATTTCGTGAGATAGTACCTTATACATATGAGAAAATCTGCACATTTCACTAATATCTGTGGTATTGGGTCATTAGACAGTTGTTGTACAATCACTTCAACTGGAATTCCAAGGACTGGAATAAAAACTATAATCTGACCTTAAAAACAGCAGCAAGGCAATGCACTACTAAAAAATACAGGTATCAAATTTTTCCTCAAAGCTTTAAAATTAATATTAATAAAAAATGACTGATTGCCTTGCTTTGAAATAATATTTTTAAAACTTTTATGAAGCTGCTGCCATTATCTAAAATTATAGAGCTATTAAAATAAGAGGAATCCTTTTTTTTAAGTTGGTGGTTATTCAAATTATAGACCTATAGAAAATATCATAGTTGGTTGGAAGAGGAGGAATCACCTCCATCTGTACGAGTGTATACTCTTGTGGTTGGACAGCATCCCCTGAAGCTCTATTGTGATCTGCACAAGTTTGACCATTTACAGGTGAGTATATTGTGTATCTCATATCCTTTGCAATCTTCCCCATGGACTTGAGCTTTCTCATTTGCCATCTAACGAAGGAGTCATCAAATGGGTTCCTATCTGTAGTTATAAATGTTCTACGCCAATCACAACCCAACCCAAAAGCTTTCAGGTCGCCATTGGGGAAATAACTCAACCAATGATATGGATCTTTGAATTATGCAATTTCAGCATCTGAGAGACCAAAGCTCTGCATGATCTGCCACTGAAACTTTTCCCGGCCAGATTTTGAGGCACACCTTGGACTTCTTGCTTTTAAACTTATCTGGCACCACTTGGCCACGCTCAGTGTTTTCGCTCTCCAAGCAGCTCCTTTCCAGTAGTAGCTTCTGAACTCACAGCATCCTCTAATGAAAGAAACAAAGGTGGATTTCCATATTTCTGAATTTCACGAGCAAGCTTATCAGCTGAAGCTTTGATAGGCATCCGAGTACAGCGAAAAGCAAAAGGAAGAAGCACATTCTTGCCCCTCAGTCGGTGGTAAGCCGCAGCAAACACAAGTTTTGAGAGCGAAAACGCATGCCCTAAATGCAGCAGACCATTCATGTAAGGGTAAGGAAAATTTCAAAAACTTTTCACCTTCTTCTGGATGATTTTCAAGAGCCTCTGCCATAAATACATCAAATTCCTTTTAAGCAGCTGGTCTCGTCGAGCAAAGCTTCTGCCACCTTCATTACCAGATGCCATTTCTTTGCGACTAATAAATCTGACCAAAGTGTACATCACAAGATCATCAGTCGAAAAATTGTCCAAGAACAATTAAATAAGATAAAATGATTGTGACTATGACATAATAATTTAATTGCATACAACATACTGGTAAAAAGAAATAAGAAAACAAGGAAACGCAAACCATTTATTTTTTTCAGGAAACCACGTAGTGCCGATTGTAACATCACTTTTCCCCCATAAATGTGAGAAACTGTAAATCACAATATCATCAAACAAAAAATCGTTCATTCATTGAAGAAGAACTCCATAAGAATAAAAGATTGTGACTATGACACAATAACTAACTTGTCATAATGCAACTAATCTTTTTCAGGACTGGACACAGCACCGCCAATCAGTAACATTGTTTTCCCACCATAGTTCAGCATACAGACAACAATCACAAAAGGGCCATACGTATAAATTATTAAACCAGGATTAAGCAAGGGAAACGATCAAATTTCACACAAATTCAACACATACTGGCCGTTACTCATCGGAGGAAGTGCTCAAAATCATAAAAAAGAATGTATTAGAAAAAAAGGGTAAGCTAAACAATCCATTAACTCTTCACTGTCCCATGTTGGGACATCCATTTAAAAGGTTATACATATATGTCCTTAAAACCTGAGCTCCAAAGAGCTATGACTGAACTACTATAACTTAAAAGTTTGGACGCCAGTGAGAAAGAGTTTACATCAATGACCCGCAAGAGACTTGATCAATCTGCATGCACAAACAAGAATCACCTCAACATGCACTTTTAATTAAAAAAAAACAAGAATGATAAAAAGGTAGGACTAATATACATCTGATTTCTAATAAATAATAAGGAACTAAGCTCACTTTCATTGTTAGAAAGAATTTAGCCAAGGAAAGCAGAGAGGAGTGTAGCCTATAAGGTCTAATCATAGTTGCATAATTGGTATCGGCTTCTGAACATGCCAAAGGAAAAAAAAAACTGAATTGGACCAATTCAACTAGAATCAGTTCACTTTTAATCACCATGAATTAGTCCCAATCAAATAATATTGGCAAAAAATAATACCATATCCACAATCCTCAAACTAAATAATGTGTCACACACAAACAATGGTCTATTGAAACAAACAAACTAGGAAAACAAGATAGAAACCAAGCACCCACCTCTAAGATTTCTCTTCTATCAGTCAATCAAAAAAACTAATCTATCAATCTTATCCACACGCGAACATTTATAATCATGGGCCATGTTGGTGCTTCCAACTGCTATACAAAAATTCTTCAAGGTACCTACTTTGGCACAATATACCATCCCATCCACTAGAAGAAGGAGGACGACGGCGATGGGTCGGAGAAGGTAGTTGGAGATGACGGCTCAGGTCGCCCACAGCGGCGGCGGCGGCTACTAGAAGACAAAGGCAGCCATGAGAGGAAGAGTTGCACTTCAGAAATGCCTGGGAAGTCAGGCCGCGGTCCGGGTGGAGGAGGACGGCAATGGGTCGGGGATGGTGGTTGGAGATGAAGGCTTTGGTTAGCCACAACGGCGGCGGCAGTAGCGGCGGTGACCAAAGATGAAGGCAGCTCAAAGAGGAAGAGTTGCACTTCAGGAATGCAAGGGAAGTTAGGCTGCGGTCTGGGCAGAGTATGCTGGCGAACGGTCGGCGACAGTGGTAGAAGATTAAGGTTCCCGTCGGCCACAACGACGGTGATGGCGCACGGCATGGCTATAAGAAGAGGTCGGCCGGGAGAGAAGATGAAATGGCGTTTTCGGTTGGAGGAGAAAATGCATGCAAGGGTAGTTTTGTAAATAAAATTCTCGAGTCAATAATAATAAAATAAATCCCAAAAATACTAAATAAAATATAATAAAATCTAATAAAATGCTATACAATTAAATTGAATTAAGCCAATTTAAATTTCTTGATCTTTTTTAAAAAAACACAATTTTCTATGTTTGATTTCTATTTTGTGTATATTTGTTAGGTATTTATTTTTCGGTTTGATTTAGTGCTTTCCTTTTTTTCATATAAGTATTTTTCATATCATGTTATCAGCAAACATGGAAGAAATTTTTAATATAAGTGTGCATCCTCTATTAATATTTTTTTTACTTTTTCATAAAATTATGTGATATTTTTTTATAGATAACTATTAACTAGATAAGTTGATAACGCATGGAAGCACCTTTTGGAAGCAATGAAGGAAAGAGAAGATTGGAAATTGGAGGCTGAGAAGAATCTAAAGAAGTATATTTTAATGCAAAATTATATCCCCCTTGTCACATTTTTAAATGTATTTTAAATAGGCAAGTGATATTATGTATATTATTATATTATATTATCGAGTTGAATTCGAGTATGAATCATTCAAGTCGAGTTCGAGTTATGTCAAGTCGAGTTTGATCACTGCCTTGCTCAAACTTGACTCGTAAGATTCGAGTTTGAGCTCAAGCATTTAAACATCGAGTTTCGAGTCGAGTCGAGACAAGCCAGTTGAACGCCAAATACTCACTGAGCTGGCTTGCTCAATGAGCAGCCCTACTAGTGAACTAGTGGTATTGGTGGTGGGAGGTCATCTCATATATTTATACAGGAAATTGTGATGAAAGTGGTCACTAATTACCAATTTGCAATTAATAATAAAATAAATTACTAGCTAATTCTCATGCATCATGGCCACATTTGATATTTTCGCAATATCCTTCTCTTCATACAAGCTATGAATATTTTAAATTATTAATTAATCGCACACACAAGCTATTAATATACTTTAATTTGTTCAGAAAAAACGTTTTACCTGGTGATTGATTGTATAGGAGAGATTTTAGATCAGTTTATTGAAGGTAAAGTTTCAGACGTTGCTTACAGTAAAGAAAATTTTTATGAGCACAATTTCTAGATGGCCAAGTCTATGTCTTAATTCGATTGAAAAACAATTATTGGGGATGCATGTTTCATGATTTGTGAACTTTAAATGCTACCAGAAAACTTTAGTTTTTTAATTGAAACGCTAAATTTGCTTCATCTCCACTGACCACAGAATTTGTACTATATATTTTTCTGTTTACAAATTTGTGGTCAGTGGAGATGAAGTAAATTTAGAGTTTCAATTAAAAATCTAAAGTTTTCTGGTAGCATTTAAAGTTCACGAATCATGAAACATGCATCCCCCATAAATTTTTTCAATCGAATTAAGACATAGACTTGACCATCTAGAAATTGTCCTCATCAAAGTTTTCTTTACTTATAAGCACCGTCAGAAACTTATTAAACTGATCTAAAATCTCTCCTTTACAATCACCAGGTTAAACATTTTTAACGATCAAATTAAATATATATTAATAGCTTTGTGTGCGGTTAATTAACAAAGTAAAATATTCATAGCTTGTATGAAGAAAGGATATTGCGTAAATATCAAATGTGGCCATGATGACGAGTAGCTAGCAATTTATTTTATTATTAATTGCAAATTGGTAATTAGTGACCACTTTCATCACAATTTCCTGTATAAATATATGAGATGACCTCCCACCACCAATACCACTGGTCCACCACTGATCATCCCACAATTGAACAACATGTATCCTTATATCTTCGAAACAAAATATTTTATGCGAGCTTACGCCACATATTATACTCTCTTGATATGTGGC
>JAURVB010014518.1:0-18064 GCA_033002965.1 Piper betle | reverse complement strand
GTCACTTTGGATGTTAATCCAAGGGGAAGTAGTTGGGTGCGCTCAAACAGCACCCTTTCGGGCACCTTTTGTTCTGAATTCTACCTATATATACGGTATATGGGTCCTTTATATGCAAGCGAAGGCTTAGCCACAGGGGCCATGGATTTATGGGAAACATCCATAATAAAACATTGTAAACGCAACTCTCCCACATGATTTCATTACTTATATGCAGAACCCCATATAATACTAAAAAAACATATTTAAATTAACCCAACATCCGTCGTTTACCCGATTGCCTTTATTGACACAATAGCACTTATAATCAGTCAGTACTTGTAAATTAGTAACCATTCATTTATTAGTACTGTAAATACCCAAACAGTGGCGACTGCAGTAGGTGTTAAGCTAATCATTCTAAGCCATGCATGCATGGCGATGATCGGCATTCAGCAGTACTATACAGCATGGCTGTCGTCATCAATGGCGGAGCTGCCTTGTCGGAGCCGGAAAGGGGTTGGCGTTGCCGGAGACGTGGCAAGTCGACCCAACAGAACCAGAAGCCGATATTCAACCCAACCATCGTCCAAAACCTTTACCTCTCTCTTCCCTGCACGTCCCCTTCCATGTTCAACGTTTAGCTTCAGCTTAATTCTGGCTAGCTAGCTATGATTATATGACCAAAATTACCCAGGTAGAATAACTAGATCACTAATTAGATATTGGCGGCATATATATATCATATGTATGTATGTATGTATGTATGTATGTATGTGTGTATGTATAGATGAGCAGATCAGAAGGGGGCAATCACGCACGATATATGTTGCGTGTGTTTTATGTATGGGTTGTTTGCATGTAGAGTTACTACTGTTTATGTGACATATCTACTAGTTAGTCGGTTGGAGAGAATAGTATGAGTCATGCAACTAATTTACTAGTTCGACGGTTACGTTGATTTGTTTGGCAAGTTCATGGTTTTGGAGTGAGTTTGGAGTGAATCGTATAGTCATGCAACTAATTTACTAGTTCGACGGTTACGTTGATTTGATGGCAAGTTCATGGTTTTGGAGTGAGTTTGGAGTGAATCGTATAGTCATGCAACTAATTTACTAGTTCGACGGTTACGTTGATTTGTTGGCAAGTTCATGGTTTAGAGTGAGTAGAAAAGTCATGCACCTAAATTGGTGTGCTTAAATGGAAAATGGTAGATCGGGGAAGGCCAATACAAGCAGTGTGATCTAAGCTAGCATGACTCTTCTTCTTATGCCAATCTAACCATATTGCCCCACATGTAGGTCGAAGCACTAAACTAAACTTGCGAAAAGATCAAACATCGATCGATTACTAACTTTTTATAACCGTGACTGTCAGCTGACGATTAGATATTTCCCATGAGGTGAGTAGTAACTCTACATGCAAACAACGTACGCATACATATAAATGTCTACAATATACGTGCATGCATGCCATTCTTCTGATATGTTCTTATATATATAGACAGATATAGAGTCTATGGTGTGAGTAATGTAGTGTCGGAAGGGAGTGAATTGAGAGGTAGTTATGTTAGTTGGAATGGGGAAGGGTAAAACAGTAATTGCATAATTTTGAACTTGTATAAAAGGCGGGAAAGGGATGAATTGTGTAATTTTTGAATTCCTGAATTGAATTTCGTTTTCTTGAACAAGAAGCAAGTTCTTGTTCTTCTTTCCACCCTTCCATCTCCAAAACCTAAATTCTTTTCGAATTGCCCTGTTCACCCCTGTTTTTCTCTGTTTTGGATCCACCAATGGCTCCAACCAAGCAGAATAACAAGCAGGGCAAGGGAAAGGAGTTGATCCTCAGTCCAACTGAGCTTGATCATAACAAATTGGTATCAGAGCAGGAGGAGGGAAGAGGAGATTCGTCACCAAGATCCACGGAGATGGCGGAAATGAGGAAAGTTCAAGCTCAACTCTTATCTGTTTTTTCTGAAATGACTGCAAAATTCGATATGTTATTGAATTCTAGAAATGATACTGATGATAGAACTGTTAATGGAATGAAAGATCGTGTAGAAATGCATACTCCTAGGATGTTTGGTGACAAAATTGTTGCAGATAAGGAAAAATTTCAGGCTCGATCATCATTTCCACAAAATGGTGAAAAGCTGTGGAATACAAATAGAATTGGGAATGATTGTAGCAGTTCGAGTGCTCAAGATGATTGTTTGAAGGGATCTAAAATGTCTTTCCCTAAGTATGATGGCACTAAGGATCCTATACCTTGGTTCAGCAGATGTGAGAAGTATTTTAAGCTGCATAGGATTAAAGAACATCTCAAAGTGGATTTGGCCAGCTTTCATATGGAAGATGATGCACAAATATGGTTTGACATGTTCCAGGAGCAACAAGAGGAGTTCGATTGGGATCAGCTGAAAGAGGCAATGAATTTACAGTTTGGACCTACTGAATATGATGATTTTTATGGAGACTTAACGCGATTGAAGCAAGATACATCTGTGAGGGAATATACTCTCACGTTTAATAGATTAGCCACTCGAGCTGGGAGCATGACGGAAAAACAAAAAATTAGCAGTTATACTTGTGGACTTAAAGATCAGCTACGCATGGAGGTGAAATCTCAGAAGCCGACGTCATTGCTAGATGCTCAGGGTTTGGCCAAACATTTTGAGCACAAGTTTGTTCGTGATAACAGACAATTTGGAAAAATGATGAGATGGAGCATTGATAGCAGTTCAATGGGGGGCAGAAAAAGTGAAGTACCTACCGGTGGTAATGGAGAAAAGCTGAATAATAAAAACAGTTACTGTAAAAACTATGATTTTTATTACAAGACTCGAACCTAAATATTATGAAACAAATATAGATGAACCAATATTGTTGGTTATCAAGTCGACTAGTCATGGTTCGACTTAAGGTCACCTAGAAAATACCTATTCATGAATGAATGATGGGGTGTGAGAATTTAATGAAGGGGTCGTTAAACCTAGGAAATACCAATGGATGATGGGGTGTGAGAATTTAATGAAGAGGCTCGTTAAACCTAGGAAATACCAATGGATGATGGGGTATGAGAATTTAATGGAGGGAATGGTTGAAGTGTATATATATGCAGGAGGAGGGAGTATTTCATCCCTCATCTTCGTCCCATGCAACCTCCTCATTAATGTGTGAGTATTTCATCCCTCATCTTATTTGTTTCCATTAGGATTCTTGCATGCAAGGTTTGTTGAAGACGCCCTGCCAAGTTGCTAGATCTCCAACGTCTTATGCATGTGGTTCTTGTCGATTGTTTAGTTGTTTTATAAATAGACATGTTAATAATTAATTATCACTAGAATTGCTGAAAATTTAATAAGGAATGAAAACTAACATAAACTAATTACATCATTTAAAATTGATATCATATTAGTCATGTAAGTTGCATGTAGGTTCATGCAAAATAAAATTATACTAATGTATAATTTTATGCCCTCATTCAGATTAGGGTTCACGGGTCACAGTCAGACGAAATCACAAGTCAGGTACGTATAATAGGTAGAACATCGTATTTTCCTTGTTGGTAGCCTAGGTCAGCCTGAGCCCAGATTCGAACACCATGCACCGAGTGCAACCGGGGTCAAAGAATTGACTCAGTCCGACACAGGGTCGTATTATGTGCGTAAATTGTGGTAATGCATCGACATTGTTTTGGAGTAGTGATAGCCGCCCCATAAAAAGGCTACGGCCAGGGTGAGCAAGGCACAACGATTCCTCCATTGCACTGGAGTGTAGTGATAGCCTCCCCATAAAAAGGCTACGGCCGGGGTGTGTGAGGCACTGACACTAGAATTGGCAGTGAGAGCTTCCCCACAAACGGGGCGTAGCATTCACCTGACTGCGGCGATAGCCTCCCCATAAAAAGGCTACGGCTGGGGTGTGTGAGGCACTGACACTAGAATTGGTAGTGAGAGCTTCCCCACAAACGGGGCGTAACAATCACCTGAGTGCAGTGATAGCTTCCCCATAAAAAGGCTACGGCCGGGGTGTGCGAGACACTGATACTGGAGACGGTAGTGGTAACCTCCCCACGAAAAAGGCTACGACCGGGGTGTGCAGATCACAGCGGATACCTTCTCCGCATTGTTTTGGAGTATAGCGGAATCGCTCCACCGCATATTAAAATAAACATAAGAAAATAGTGGAATGTACTTGATTTGTTTTATCTATTATACTACTTAATGTTGTAATCACTAACGCAGAATTGCCTCCGCAGGTGTGCAGATACGAAAGTAGGTGATTGACAACCAGGGCATGAAGTAAAATAAATATGAGGACTCCTTTTATTATTTATTTGAGAAATAAGTGTGGCTACTGGGAAATGGTCTAAGACTATGGGATCTTTATATATGTTTTTGTTAAAAAAAAATGTTAGACATATTTGCTTAGTTGTGAGTAATACCTGGCCAGCTAGGCCCACAATGTTGTGACAAATTGCCGGGTCGTTACAGTTACAATGACACCTCGGGACAGAGAAAATTCACTATAAAACAGTTGCAAGAACGGAAAGAATTGGGACTTTGCTTCAAATGTGATGAGAAATATACTGTTGGACATAAGTGTAAACAATTATTCTGGATTGAAGTGGTGTCAGATGAAGAATTCTCAGATGAAGAAGTTAGTGATGCTGAAAAATCTGAAGTGGTAGCTAATTCTGCAGTGCCGGCTATATCCTTGAATGCTCTGACTGGAATGTCAACTTTGAACACCATGAGGATGCTGGGAAGAATAGGAGGACAACAAGTAACAGTTCTCATTGATTCGGGAAGTTCTCATAATTTCCTAAATCAAATGGTGGTGCAGAAATTAAAGATACCAATTCAGAGTAAAGGCAGTTTGAAGGTGCAAGTAGCCAATGGAGAACAAATGAGTTGTATGGGAAAATGTTCAGGAATTACATTGGACCTACCAACACATAAGATAGTATCTGATTTTTTTGTACTACAGCTGGAAGAATTTGATGTGGTGTTGGGAATACAGTGGTTGAAAACATTAGGATCAATTATTTGGAATTTTGAATCTTTAACCATGTCATTCAAGGATAACCAAACGATTGTTGAATTACAAGGATTGGACATTCCTCGAGGTCAGCTATGTGACAAGAAGCAAATGAGACGCATTATAAAGAAGAGGAAGCATGGAATACTTATGAGCTTACAGCTGACTGAAACTTCGAAGGCAGAGCAACAAAAGAATGACTTACAGCAGATACAATTGAATCAGTTGAGCAAGATTTTGAATAACTATGATGCTGTATTTCAAATACCAACGAAGCTACCACCAAAAAGAATACAAGATCATAGAATCACATTGAAGGAAGGGACAGGGCCAGTAGCTGTGAAACCATATAGGTATCCTTATTTTCAGAAAAATGAATTGGAAAAACAGGTCAGGGATCTTATGGCAAGAGGAGTTATACAAGTTACATCAAGTCCCTATTCGTCACCTGTGCTGTTGGTCAAGAAAAAGGATGGAAGTTGGCGAATGTGCATTGACTATAGAGCTTTGAATAAGATTACAATAAAAGACAAATTTCCAATTCCCAACATTGATGAATTGCTTGATGAGTTGTATGGTTCATCTTATTTCTCAAAGTTGGATTTAAGATCAGGTTACCATCAAATCAGAATGCATGAGGAAGATGTGCACAAGACTGCATTTCGAACACATCAGGGACACTATGAGTTTAAGGTCATGCCATTTGGATTGTCCAATGCCCCTTCTACTTTTCAAGCATTGATGAATGACGTATTTGATGAATATATCAGGAAGTTCATTTTAGTTTTCTTTGATGACATACTAATATATAGCAGATCGTGGAAGGATCATTTGGAACACATCAAACATGCTTTAGACAAGTTGTTAGTTCATGAATTGTATGCTCGGAAGGAAAAGTGTCAATTTGGAATGAGAAAGATACAATACCTAGGGCATATGATTTCAGAAGATGGGGTGGGTGTTGACATGGAAAAAATTGCAGCAATTGAAAATTGGCCAACTCCAAGATCTGTAAAGCAGGTAAGGGGGTTTTTAGGGTTGGCTGGTTATTACAGAAAATTTATAAATCAGTTTGGCATGATTGCAGCTCCATTAACTGACTTGCTTAAAAAAATGCTTTTAATTGGAATCAAGAGGCAGCAGATTCCTTTGAGAAGTTGAAAATGGCTCTTACTCATGCTCCAGTTTTGGCATTGCCGAATTTTGCATTACCATTTGCAGTTGAGTGTGATGCCAGTGGAGTTGGTATTGGGGCAGTACTTATGCAAGAGAATAAACCTATTGCTTTTTATAGCAAGAGATTGCATGGTCGCCATGTTTCCATGTCAACTTATGAAAAAGAAATGTTGGCTTTAGTCCTGGCAATCCAGAAGTGGAGGCATTATTTGCTAGGAAGATCATTTGTGGTTAGGACTGATCATTCGAGTTTGAAATTTCTATGGGAACAGCCAATCCATACCGTGGCTCAACAGAAATGGTTAACCAAGCTTCTAGGGTATGATTTCACCATAGAGTACAAACCTGGTAAGGAAAACAAGGTGGCTGATGCTCTTTCAAGACAATTTGAGTCAACTCGAATTGATGATCATAAAACAGTGAAAGGAAAAGAACCAAAAACAGGTGCACTTATTTCGGATCAAGATAGTAGGGATGAGGGATCCTTAGCTGCTATTTCAGCACCTATTCCAAGATGGTTGGAAGAAATTAGGAAAGCATATGTTTCCAGTGATGTGATTCAATCATTAATAAAGAAATGTGCTGCAAATGAACTGTCATCACATTGGCTTATTAGAGAGGATATTCTATTTTACAAGGGTAGAATTTATTTGGATTCCCAAATGCAGCTGATTCCCATCATTCTTAAAGAATTTCATGATGGAACACACGAAGGCATTCGGAAAACCCTTAAAAGATTGAGAGCAATTTTTTACTGGTCTCGAATGGTTCAAGATGTGATGGCTCATGTGAAGAATTGTGAAGTTTGTCAAAGATTTAAATCTTCTTCATTAACACCTGCGGGTCTATTGCAACCATTGCCAATACCAAAACAAATTTGGACTGAGGTATCAATGGACTTCATCACTGGAATGCCAAAAAGCCAGGGAAAAGATGCTATTCTGGTGGTGGTGGATAGGTTATCTAAATACAGTCATTTCGTTGCAATCACTCATCCTTTTACAGCCAATTTCATTGCTCAAATCTACTTTGAAAACATTTTTAAGTTGCATGGTATGCCCAATTCCATTGTGTGTGATAGAGATGCTATATTTACAAGCCAATTTTGGAATGAGTTGTTCAGGTTGCAAGGAGTAGCCTTCAATTACAGCTCAGCTTATCATCCACAGACGGATGGACAAACTGAGGCAGTTAACAAAATTTTGGAACAATATTTGAGATGTTTTGCTGGTGACAGACCTCAAACTTGGGTGAGATGGTTGGCATGGGCAGAGTATTGTTATAATACTAGTTTCCAATCTTCTATTCGTATGAGTCCCTTCGAAGCAATTTACAACATGCAGCCACCAAATTTACTGACATATGTTCCAGGTTCAGCAAAGTCAGGTGAGGTAGATTTGTTATTGCGCAATCGAGATCAATTGTTACATGAGCTAACTGAAAATCTGAAGAATGCTCAATTGCGCATGAAACAACACCATGATTTGAGGAGAAGAGATGTAGAGTTCCAGGTGGGACAATCGGTCTTTCTCAAATTACAGCCTTATAGACAGTCATCTTTAAGATCAAGGAGAATTACAAAATTGGCAGCTAAGTTCTATGGACCATTTCTGATTGTGGAACGCATTGGAGCAGTTTCTTATAGATTGAAGTTACCACCAGACTGTAAAATTCATGATGTCTTTCACATTTCTCAGCTCAAAGCTTCAATCAATGCAGATACTAGAGTTCAGTCTTCAATACCAGCAATGCAATCTCCTGACAGTTTTATACAAGACCTTGAAGCAGATCAAGAACTGGTACAACCTTGAGGTCAAGGTTGTCTTTAGGAGGGAAGGTATTTGGTGTGAGTAATGTAGTGTCGGAAGGGAGTGAATTGAGAGGTAGTTATGTTAGTTGGAATGGGGAAGGGTAAAACAGTAATTGCATAATTTTGAACTTGTATAAAAGGCGGGAAAGGGATGAATTGTGTAATTTTTGAATTCCTGAATTGAATTTCGTTTTCTTGAACAAGAAGCAAGTTCTTGTTCTTCTTTCCACCCTTCCATCTCCAAAACCTAAATTCTTTTCGAATTGCCCTGTTCACCCCTGTTTTTCTCTGTTTTGGATCCACCAATGGCTCCAACCAAGCAGAATAACAAGCAGGGCAAGGGAAAGGAGTTGATCCTCAGTCCAACTGAGCTTGATCATAACAGTCTACTTCCATATTACATGCCGCGAATATCTCAAGATCTATAATTCTCTACTGGGTTTTGGGTAAAGCAAGGGAGAGATATAAGTTGGAGCTGCTTCAACATGGATCTTTGGGATGATGATAAATCAGGGGATTATAATCTCCTAGAGTCGCTGCTTAGCAAAAGGAATGACGTATACATCACAACCATTGATATCACCCTTGAGCCCTGGGAGAAGATGATGAACACTCAACGGCTGCCCGCGACCGGCGATGCCAAGGACCTCCTTCTGAAGCAACTATGGGGATTAACCCCAAATGAGTATGGTCAGAACCAAGGACTACAAAACTGGGAAGTTGATTGTGGATTCTTCCCTTCTACTGCCAAATGCTCTCTTCGCATAAACCATGCTGGCGAGAATGGAGAGTGGGGGCTGTTGTTTGATTGGACAACTTTGTGTGACTTGAGAAGGGCTGCTGCTGCTTTGTGGTATAGATCTCACCCTCTGGGTTTACACAGTTAATGACGAGCTACATTGCGTGGCTTGGTCGGAATATTGGAGAGAAGATCGCCTGGAGGTTCTGGTGGATATACTTGCTCCGTCTCCTTCTCCAACGCCATATATTACCTCTCACCCAAATCAAGGTAGCACCGACGAGGTCGAAAGCGACGCAGAAGACTGATCGTCGATATATGTCTTGGAAGCTCACAATGTAGCTGAGTGCATTGGCCATAAGTTAAGCATATATTTACAGTTTTATACTGTTACTAGCTGTACTGTTCAAGCTAAGGGATGTTGTTGTAAATAAGGCCAATTGGGCAAAACGATGGATGTCGAGTTTAATTATTTGTGTGGCTATTTAATAATGTCGGGTTCTATACGGATTTATCTGGCACAGATGCATTACATATATGCTATGCGTTATTGTTTAATTCACAGCACCACTAATCACATCATTATTCTTCCCTGATGAGAATGCGACGGCCCCTGCAACATTGATTATGTGCTAGTATTATTACTCCTCCGCTCTTCTCACCCAAAAATGATTAGTTTTTCAAGGCAGAAGAAGTGGAAATACTAGTATTAGTCCCTACTAATTTATAGTATCAATTAATTTCCCAAATAATTTTTAATTTTCAAGACAACAGAGGTGGAGGCATGTAACAAAGGCCATGAACATGGATTAAAATTAAGTTGCTTAATCATGATTCATGAACTCTTATCATATATACGAGACCGAGGCGTTTGAGCTTCAATTACGAATTAGGTGGGCGATGAACAGGGAGATTGGGGGCTGCTAGCTAGCTCATTGCCTATTAATTGGTCATCCCGTGAATAATTAGTATACATTAAATCACAAATCACAACACATGTTCTGATCACTAATTTCTGTTTTCAATTGAGCTATTGTCTATCTTTTAATGTAATCACTAAAAAAATAACGACGTCATATAACATTATATATACACATACGCTTGATAATTTTAAGAATCGATAAGTGGAACACTTTATAGTACTGAAAATGTGTTAGCCAGTGCGAGCTGAAATTATGAAATTACAACGTCGACGCAGTCCCCAATTTATTTTCACGCCAAAGCTAGAACTTGAAATATGTACCGGTCATATTATATAATTTATTTTGGTGTAATTCATTCTTCTTCGTGAAATATTTAAGGAACATCGGTCGACGCCCAGTAATCTAGCATGACCCTTGTGCTCATGCAATATATCCAATATGCCATGCACCGGTGCAGGAAGAACTAATTAAACTTGCAAATGGATTCCAACCATCGACGATCATGTTTTCCTTTCAAGCAAGCGCACCAAATTAGTTGCTGACTATTCTACTCACCCTAAACGTCGCAACAATATTAGTTCTGTCACAAGAATAGTATAAACTGTATAGTAGTAACTCTACATCTAAACAACGTCGCACACATTGAACATACAATATACGTGCATGCATGCTTCCTTCTCATCCGTTCAATATATGTAGATTCTAATCCCATGCATTGCCCCCAATATCTCAAAGATTTATCGAGTTCATACCTGGTTTTGATTATAGCGTGAGAGAGTTGATTTTAGTTGGAGCTGCTTGATCAAATTGGAAGAAGGGGGTGGGAAAAAGAAAGAAGTACTGCCTAGTAAGACCCTGCGGGCTCGTAGAAAGGAGGCCGTATACGTCACAGCCATTGAAGTCACCCTTGAGCTCTGGGAGAAGATGATAAGCACCCAGATATATGCTATATGTTTCGTTGTTGATGTTTCACAGATACATATATATTTGGCCTGGCGTGGCCAAGCCCTCACATATATGCTTTATTTAGTAGAATTCATGTTAATACAAGTAATGACTGATATTCCATTAATAAGTTTACGCGTCAAATAAATCCTGATAAAATATTAGGGAGTGCGTTAAGCTCGATTAATAATTTACACTGCAGTCATAATCAATCATTTTAATTAACTAATTCTTATCTGATGAGAATACGCATGCCCCTGCATCGATTACTAGTGACCGAATTAAAAAATATTATTCCATCAAATGTGACAAGAACATAATTTTCACTCAGCTTCTCGATATTGAATACCTAGATCATCATATGACAAAAAACAATTACCCGGCAAATTGGAGGTCATTAAATCTGTTGTTAATGATCAGGGTGGGAATTAGGCTTTTAATTAGCTTGCAAGTTACAAATCTCTCCACTGATCTCCCTGTCTTTTCTACTTGAGCTAGTGTGCTGTATCTTTTTATATGATCAATAAAAAATTTTAACTCATCAAATATATATATATACAAAAATATTATGGTGTGCTACAAGTTTTTGCAGCGCACCATACGCCGGCCTGACCGAGAAGCCGTTCGGATCAAAATCTAGCGGCTCTCGGTCATCCTATCTATTTTTCCAGATTTGGGACCCGAGTGCGAGCCCGACCTGCCTGACCCGCCCGAGATCGGACCTCCCGTCCGTGAGCTGCGCCACCGCCTGCCGCGGCCGCAGACTCGCCCTCTGCCACGGCCGCAGACTCGCCCCCGGCCGCGGCCGCAGACTCGCCCCTGCCACCGGCACGCAGACTCGCCCCCCTCGCGGCCTGCACCCTCGCCGGCGGCCCCGCCCTCCACCCCCTCCACCCACCCGGCCATCGCCCGCCGCCGTCGGTCCCCGCCCCCATTCCGCACCGTAGATCCACCGCCAACCCCCGCTGGCGCCCCATGCTCACCCCTTCTCCGGCCACCGCCCCGGGCGGTGGTGGAGAGGGGGGTGGCGGGGCCGGCTGTAAAACCCACGATTCGAGTTAGGGTTTTATATTCAGAACCGGTCGGGTCGACCGTTATTTTTTCGAGTTGAGTCAGTTTCAGGACACGTGTACCGAGCCGACGCCGGTCGCGTGTATGAGTTATGAGGGTCATGCGTACCCAAGTATATGATGATAACGTCATGAACACAGCAGAACAGAATGAGTTATCAGAATATATGAGAGTATGCCAGTGATTTTTTTTTATTTTTATATATAGTGGATCGTAGAATTAGTTTTAGGCCGTTTACCGCGTTAGGACGCGTTACGGGCATTTTGGGTGGGTTGATAGTTCTAGAGCATATCATTATGATTTTTGGTGTTGTTTGATTTTATGGGATTTTTCCCAATTTTTTTGGAATTTTTTTTACGACTTAAATATTATTTTGACTCGAGTCGGAGACGAGTCAAGTAATATTTACGACCTTGCCACCACACACCCCGCGCCTTTCTTTCTTCCCCAAACCAAACCCTCGTGCCACGCCGCCCCTGTTCGCGCGCCACCGCCGCCGCTGTCGGCGCCGCCCGGCCGTCGACCGACGCCGCCCAGCTCGGCGACGACGTTGCCGTGCTGCCCCGACCAGGTCCGGCCCCAATCGGGCCGCCGTGACGCCGGAATCGCCGTGCGTAACGCCGCGGCTAAGTTTTGGTCGCGTCGTCGATTTCGCCGCCGGCGACCGTCGCCGCCACGATCAGGTGGTCGCCTCAGCACCAGCGACCACCCAGTGACCCTCCCCGACCGGAACGGAGGCCAGCGCTGCCCATCCCGGCCGGATCTCCACACCACCACGACCGGCCTCTGTTTTATGTATTTTCCGGCGAGCCGCCACCTCCGTTGGCCTCATCGACCTTGTAGATGAGTCGGGCTCGCCGAGCCGGTTCCAATGGTACCCTACATGACCCCTATCCAGCTAGTAGATACCACCGGCAATTGTCGCCGGAAAACCACCGGAAGTCGCCGGAAAACCGCCAGCAGCTGCCGGAAAACCGCCGGAAAATCGGAATTTCTGGAATTCGCCGGAATTCACCGGATCTTCCGTGGGGCTCACCCGGTGGAGCCCGATCGAGCTTCGGACGCCGATGAGCGCCGAATTTGAGCTCCGAGACGCGCGACGGAACCCTAGCCGTCGCCGATTGCCGACGACGTGAGGTATAATTACCTCCGATTTGATTATTTAAAATTGATGATAATTGTTAGCATAGCGTGCTAGGGTTGATTAATTATCATGATTAATGTCTTGACCATGAATAAAGTAAAGATGTGCATGATGAGATTGTTAGTGAATGAATAGTAAGTGATCTAATGAGGTAGATCGAGTTGAGCATGCTAATCGAGTAATGTAACTTAGGAAAAATACAATAAAATTGGTAGGAATAGGATGGGTAGAATTATTTTCATATTTATGATTAGTGATGTGATTAATGTTTAATGATGGATGAAACGATGAGTTGCATGATGAGATTAAGTGTGAGTGAAGAGTAAGCGATCTAATGAAGTAGATCAGGTCAGAGCATGATAAGTGACCACGACATAAGTTACAGACACGTAATAAAATTAGTATGAATAGGATGAGCTAGGATTAATTAATTTTTATGATTTTCTGATTGTTATGTTGATGGATGCTTGCATTGTGATTGTGATGTTATTGAGTTTGATGCATCATTTAGTTAGCGGGCGTTAGTATTTAGTTTTGATGTGTAGGTACGGAGTAGGAGCTCGCCGCTTAGGCGCGATGACACGCTTGGAGCTTCTACCAGGTCCGTTTAGGACTTCGTCTCTGATTTTATGATCTTGTCTATTGTATGTTTGATTTATTGTCTGCAGGACGGGTTAAGTGGCGTTTTATCGGATCCCACTTAACTCGGGCCATTTAACCGAACATTTTCCGGATTAATAACCCCTCGAGGATGAGATCCCTCGAGGTTGATTTCGAAAACAAGATCCACCACAAGTTGCCTTCGGGCCTATTATATGAATCCCTACCCAGCCCTATATATATGTAGTTTTCGCGTTTTCAGTGAGACGAGAGATGGAGAAATCGACTGCACGTACCATGCAGAGGATGCCGTGACAGTCAAAGCGGGCTCTGGATTAGTGCCAGCGGACTGTTCCATTCCCGAGGGATCTTGACAACTCCGCGTTTGAGTTCCTCACACCCGGAGAACGTGGAGGTTTACGGGTACTGTTTAGTACAGCGCATGTCCGGACTTGTGGTTCAAAGGGTACTAAAGGCGACTGCCTGAGAGTACTCGGCCTTCGTGCTCAAGGCCAGGAGAAATATGGAGGTAAGGAGAGGGCTTAGGATAAAGTTTCACGAGAAGTACTGAAAAAGAAGTGCCGAGAGCAGCACAGTACCAGCAGCAGACAGTAAGTTCGGGATGCTACCGGGTCTGCAGCCCAGTGGCTCCTCAGTAGTGCCCTTCAGAGTGTTCTTGAGGAAGTATATGGTTTTCTTTCATATGAGAGTTTGCTCTCATAGCCAGCTTGTTATAGTTATTTTATTTTCCGGACCAGTAACACTTGTTACTGACGTGTTTTTATACTATATGTAGGTAATAATTACGAGTTGAAGGAGCCAGCTTGGACGGAGGAGCATTGTTGTCACTTGCACACATGTTAGTCGATTGAGTGTTTATATTTTATTGATGATGCTATCATATTGTGAATGATGTGAAATACTAAGACATGATAGGATATGATTAAACGCAATGAGATAATGTTATGACATGATGAAAAACTAAGATATGATGATAAGAGGTGAGATGTGATCAGAGTGCGCAGCAGAAGTATGGACCCAAGTTCTATAATGAATATACAGTATATTAGATTATGTGTGATTAAAATTATTGATATATGCATATATATTGGTATGTATTGTTTTGACAGGGTGGATCCTAATTGCACTTTTAGGGGAAATTCTGTCCGTTTTATTTTAGAATTTTTATTGAGTTTAATCGTAATGGTATTGGTGTGTGCTTGAATTGCATGTCATTCATGTAGTATCACGTTAGGGTTGTATATTCATCAATGCATTGCGAGTCGTATCTTCATCTTAAGACGCCGAGATTGGATCCGCATGAGTTAGGTTCGGGTTAGCCGACCTAACCGGGGCCTGTAACATGCCGGTTCGGTTCACGAGTGTGGACCGGATTTGGGGTGTTACATTAGCAGAGTGGATCCACGGTGCCGGCTGGGGGCGGGGACCACGACAGTGGGTGATGGCCGGGCGGGCGGGCGGAGGGGGGTGGAGGGCGGGGGCCGCCCGCAGGGGCGAGGCCGCGGCTCCGGCCGGTGGTGGTGTGGTCACGGGGCGGGAGGTCCGATTCGGGCGGTCGGGTCCCTAAATCTGAAAAGGGCAGGATGCAATCAGAGAGCCGCCGCGATCTTGATCCACAGTGGCCTCTCGTTCAGGGCATGCCGGCATCTGTGCACTGCAAAACTTGTAGCGCACCATAGCACTCCTATATATGGCATATATATATATATATATATATATATATATATATACATACATACATTATATGTGGATCGTTGCTACTGTGTGCTGCCATGTTTGGCAGCGCACATGCAGCGCAATTTTTGGTGGCCGTTGGATCGAAATCCAATGGCCACCAATCTTCTATGGATTTTCCCTCCCTCAATGCCCCCTGCCGCCGCCGCCGCCGCCCGCCACCGCCGCGCCTGTCCGCCGCCCGCCGCAGCCGCCCCGCAGCCCTCTGCAGCCGCCCCGCAGCCCCCGCAGCCGCCGCCGCCTCCCCGCCCGCCACCGCCTCCCCGTCCGCCGCCGCGACCCCCGCCCGCAGCCCTCCCCCCCACCTGCCCTGTTTCCCCCCACCCCGTCCGCCGCCGTGCCCCCCGCCCGCAGCCCTCCCCCACCTGCTCTGTTTTCCCCTGCCCCCTCTGCCGCCGCCGCCTCGCCCCCGCCCGCCCCCTGCCCGCAGCCCTTCCCCCCACCTGCCCTGTGTTCCCCACCCCCGCCCGGTTCCCCGCCCCCCGCCGCCTGTTTCACCCCACCCCCGCTGCGGCCCTGCCCCCCGTGCCGCCCGTTTCGCCCCCGCCCCGCCGCCGCCGCCCCGCCCGTCGACCGAGCTCCTCCCCGCCGTCTGCTGCCCTGGCCACCTCCACGCCGGCGTCACCCGCATCACCGCCGGCGGTGGCGCGACAAAACACACGGGGAAGGAAGGAGCGATGGCAATTTCGTAATAAAAATTTGACTCGCTCCCGACTCGAGTCAAATTTACAAAATAAATTTTAAAAATAAAATATAATAAAATAAAAACTTGACTCGCTCCTAACTCGAGTCAATTTTATGAAATAAATTTTTAAAATAAAATAATATAAAATAAAAACTTGACTCGCTCCCGACTCGAGTCAAAATTATGAAATAAATTTTAAAAATAAAATATAATAAAATAAAAACTTGACTCGCTCCTGACTAGAGTCAATTTTATGAAATAAATTTTAAAAATAAAATAACATAAAATAAAAACTTGACTCGTTCCCTACTCGGTCCCTGACTCGAGTTAATATTACGAAATAAATTAAAAAAATAAAAAAATTTTATAATAAATACTTGATTCGATCTCGCACGAGATCGAGTCAATATTATGAAATAAATTTAAAAAATAAAATAATTTTGTAATAAAAACTTTATTCTGTCCCACACGAGACCGGCGCCGCACATTTCCCAGCAGGCCCATCCAGCCCCAAGGCGGCGACATTGTTGGCCAGCGGGCTGCCGGCGGCAAGGTCGCCGGCAGAGGGGTGGCGTGCCAAAACAAATGAGGAAGAAACAGGGGAGAGTATTTTGGTAATAAAAATTTTACTTAATTGGACTCGAGTTAAAATAATCCCGACTCGACTCGGTCCCGCACATGATCGAGTCAGGTTTTTATTACAAAATTATTTTATATTTTTTAAATTTATTTCATATTATTGACTTGATCCCGACTCGAGTTAAGTTTTTATTACGAAATTATTTTTAAAAAATTTATTCAATAATATTAATTTGACTCCAGTCGAGATCGGGATCAAGTCAAGTTTTTATTTTATAATATTTTATTTTATGGTTTTGTATTTTTTAAAAAAATTTAAAAATTATTGTGAAATAAATTAAAAATATAAAATAATATTTTTTAATTTGACTTCAGTCGAGATCGGGGAGACGACGCGAGGGGGGGCAGGGGAGACGGCGCGGGGCGGGGAGGGGCAGGGGCGGCGGAGGGGGTCGAGGGGCGGCAGGAGGCAGGGCCTGGGCCGATGGGGGGCAGGGGGCAACGGGTGTGGGGGGGCGGGGGCAGGGTGTGGGTGGCGGCAGGGAGGTGGTCGGCAAGCAGCGGCGTCAGCAGGGAGCGAATCAAATTTTTATTTTATGTTATTTTATTTTAAAAATTTATTTCATAAAATTGACTTGAGTCAGGAGCAAGTCAAGTTTTTATTTTATTATATTTTATTTTTAAAATTTATTTCGTAAATTTGACTCGAGTTAGGAGCGAGTCAAATTTTTATTACGAAAATGCCATCGCTCCTTCTTTCCCTGTGTGTTTTGTCGCGCCACCGCCGGCGGTGAAGCAGGTGACGCCGGCGTGGAGGTGGCCAAGGCAGCAGACGGCGGGGAGGAGCTTGGTCGACGGGCGGGGCGGCGGCGGGGGTGGGGGCGAAACGGGCGGCCGGGGAGGGTGGCGAAAACAGGGCAGGGGCGGGCGGGGCCGCGGCGGGGGTGGGGCGAAACAGGCGGCGGGGGGGCGGGGAACCGGGCAGGGGGCGGGCGGGGGCGAGGCGGCGGAGGGGGCAGGGGAAACAGGGCAGGTGGGGGGGAGGGCTGCGGGCAGGGGGCGGGCGGGGGCGAGGCGGCGGAGGGGGCAGGGGAAACAGGGCAGGGGGGAAGGCTGCGGGCGGGGGTACGCGGCGGCGGACGGGGCGGGGGAAACAGGGCAGGTGGGGGGGAGGGCTGCGGGCGGGGGGCGCGGCGGCGGACGGGGCGGCGGTGGCGGGCGGGCAGGCGGCGGCGTGGGGCAGTGGGGGAGGGAAATTGATGGAAAGAATGGTGGCTGTTAGATGTCAAATGTCAATTTTTTAAATAATTGCCTCGACCCCGGCCCCGGTGCAACCCCAGGCTGCAGCCCCCGCCGACTCACCACAACCATGCGGCCTGCCGCCCCGCAACTGCCATGGGCCCCGTCGTATGTAATTTAGTTTGATATAATTCATTTTTCTTCACAAACAATGAAAGATCGAATAATAAAAGCCATGTTCAAACTGTGTGATCCAGCAGCAAGACCCTTTGTCCACGCATAGGTGCAGAACAAATCACCATTTTCATGCAAGCACAGTACTAAATTAGCTGTATGACTACTTACCCTAACTGTCTCTGACCGGTACCAGATCATAT
>JAURVB010014517.1:0-108069 GCA_033002965.1 Piper betle | reverse complement strand
TTTGCTGCATTTGTATCTGAGCTTTTGCCAACTTGGCAATCGTTGCATCTCTCTCTTGTCAACTACTTCTGGTGCGGTAACTGTCACGACCATTGTCTCGGTCCCTACGACTATCTTGGTCACGGCGACAGTCTCGATGATGGCTCTCACCACATCGGCTAGCTGAAACTGGCACCCTGACCTCTACTGGTGGCATGGCAGTCCTAGGTTGACTGGAGGCGGCATCACTGTGAACAGGGCTAGGACTGTCCTGTCTGGCTACTGGAGGCGATGGTGTCCTGATCTGTGTTCGGTGGGTCTGTGTCACCATCCGGCTACAAATTCCTGATCTGATCTGATCACCCTATCACACCACCAATTCGTAAGAAAATCTGCAACCCAAAAACATTAAGACAGAAAAATACCTGTCGGGACAGCTCGAGAGCAGCTTCGGCACACATGTAACCTGTAACGCATCTACCATCTTAATCAACCAAGGGTTAGCTATGATACCATTATTGTAACACCCCATTTCGGCTCACCTGTGAACCGACCCGGAAATGTCACTGGCGACCGAACCGTTCGCTAATCTACTCGGTTCGGTTAAGCCGACCTGGATCTGCCCTTGGCGTCTTAAGATGGAGATGCAAACATGAATGCAAGCGTGGGAACAATTGAGTTCTAACGCGGTCCTACATGCATACTATGATGTACAAGAAAAAACAAGACAAAACAATAAATGAGAAACCAAAAGAAAATATATACTACTACGTAAAAACGGACAGAATTTTCCCTAAAAAGTGCAAGAAAGGCCAACCTGTCCACAACAAAGGTATATAAATATTTTATCAAAATACAACAAAACATAACAATCTACCGCGGCATTCCATTATTATCTCATTTGTTTTCATCTAAGCCGAGGCTGAACTCAAGGTTCCCTGCTCATTCACATCTATCCGTTCATTTCATAACAGGCAATTCATCCAAACAAACACATCTAAATTATCATTCACATAGCATTAACACATCATCATTATACATTACACGCGACAGGTACATGTGTGCGCGGATCTGTGCTGCTCCTCCGCAGTCCCAACAGCTTTCATCCCTCGCATTTTTCACCTACATAAAATAGAAAAACTATCAGTAACGAGTGTTACCGGCCCAGAAAATAACTAATATCAATCTGGCACAGGAGAACAAACTCTCCTATTGAATGAAAACCATGTACTTCCTCAAGAACTCTCATGAGGGCACATATGGAAGTCGTCGCCCTCGGGTCGACAGCATCCCCCTTTCTTTCTCATTCTCATACCTTTGCCATTTTTCTATCGCTTCTTTCTTCAAATCACATTTCTTTCCGCCCTCTGCACCTTCCAGATTACTCCTGGCCTTGAGTACGAAGGCCGAGCACAATCAACACAATCACGCATCAATCAACACACATCAACCTATATCAATTCTAGCAAGTCTACTTAGGCAAGTTTGTATTAGATCATGATCATTACCTAGTAACCCTAATTAGTTTATTAACCTCCATTTTTAACATCACTCAATCAAACAAATTTCATATTTTATCCTTAATCAAATCTACATTTATATATATTATTATAACACACAATTCACCAATCCTAGCATGAAATTCTAATAATCAATACTTTTAAATAATTAAGTTAAAATAAATTATACCTCGTGTCGTCGAAAAATCGGCGTCGGCTAGGATTTCCGTTTTGTGGCTCGAAACTTGAAGTCGGCACCTAGCTGCGTCCGAAGTCCGATCAGATTGGACCAGGTGCGTTCGGCGGATGATCCGGCAAAATTCCCACGAATCCAATTTTTCGGCGGTTTTCCGGCTAGTGTCGGCAGTTTTCCTGCAGATTCCGGTGGTTTTCCGGCGATGATTCGGGACGGGGCAATCAGGGGGTCTATCGGCACCAGCTCAACGAGCTTGGTCCAATGGTGGTGTCAAACAAAGCAGTCGGGGCGGCGATGGCTGTCGGCGGCGGCATGGAAAATGGGTGGCGCGGCGGCGGCGGCGTGCTCCGATCAGGGTTGCGGCCGGCATCGACGGTGCTAGGGATGGTGGAAACGTTGGCGATGGCAAGAGGGTGAGACTGGTGGTCACGGCGGCGGCGACGGTGACCGAACAACGGTGGAATCTGGCTCGGAGTGGTGACGGCCGAGGTGGCTTCGTTGCATCGCGGCGGCACGTCGGCAGGCGATCGGTGGCCGGGGTCAGTCGGGGCGGCACGGCGACGGCGCCGCAAGGCGGAGCAGCGTCGATCGACGGCAGTGTAGGGTCGGCGGCGGTGGCAGCACACAGCGGCGATGATAGGGTTTGGGTGAGGAAGTGTCGAGAGGAAGAAGAAATACTCTGGTGGAAATTTCGTAAATAAATATTGACTTGATTGTGACTTGAGTCAAAATACTAGTTCGTAATAAATTGTAAAAAAATCAAGAAAAATATGGAAAAATCCCATAAAATAAAATAAACACAACAACATCTAAATAGCATGCTCTATAACTAATAACCCACCTGAATATAATCCAACGCGTCCTAATGCGTTATTCGGCCTAAAACTATTCTACGATCAAATAAAAATAACAATCAATACTGTATACCTCCATATACTTGATAACCCATTTGTCATCATCTTTTAGACGTTATCATCGTACACTTGAGCATACCACGACCCTCATCGCTCATAACTCACAGCTGGCCTCAACTCAGCTCGCGGTCCATGAAGCTGACTCGACTCGAACCGACGGTTGAACCGACTGGTTCACTCCCGTAAAACTCTGTCTTGATTCACGAGTTTTACAACCACGGTTGACCATTTGTACAAGCTTTGAGGCTTCTTGTACCCAAGTATGACAGAGGATTGATTGCTTATATGAGAGCTTGCACTATGACATTCCTATAGCATTAATTGATAGGGCATTTGCTACTTTAGTGATGTAGAGCGAGTTGCTGGTGAGACTGAGCGAGTATTGGCTACCAGACCTGTAACACCCTGATTTTGGTTCACTTAATAATCGAATCAGAAATGTTATGATTGAATCGACCCATCTCTAAAGCTGGTGATCGATAAGACTCGATTAGTAAAATAGATTAAAACAAGTCATTTGGCATTACGAGAATGGAAGACATTACTATATATGCGTGAAAACTCATCAGATATAAATAAAAGTATGAAAGAAAATAATTGCATTGAGCTCAAGTGTGTATAGTGTTTAGCTGTCCTTCCACCAAAGCCAACTCATGATCACAAGACCTATATATATAATATAAAAAAAGTTAGTAATGAATATCGCTGGTCCAAAAAATAACTAGTACAAACTGACAAGTAAATTTTGATATTCCACGATAAAAGAAAATAATATGCATATTCTCTATGTGAAATCTTAAAGAGCATCTACTGATAAGCCATCAAGTTGCAAACTCAATAATATCCCGAAATAAACTGGTGTTATGCCACTCTCAGCAATAACGGGTCCCATTCTCGGAAAATAGTACATATCCTAAGCCCTCTCCATGTTCTCCATATATCTCCTGGCCCTAAGCACGAAGGTCGAGTATTCTTAGATAGTCGCCTTTAGTACCCTTTGAACCACATGTTCGGACACGTGCTGTACTAAATAGTACCTATAAACCTCCACATTTTTTTGGGCGTGAGAAAACTCAAAATGCAAAGTTGTCATGATCCATCGGGAATGAAACAAACCTCTCACTATTCCAAAGCCTGGTGTGATCGGTACGTACACCTGCTCATAGTACATGCGAGTCGGTTTCAACATCTTTCATCTCATTGAAAACTCGAAAAAATTATGTATATTGTAACATCCCAATCCGGTTTACTCTCAACCCGGACCAAAACTGTTACAAAGGATCGAACTACTCGTAAACCAATTAAGTTGGCTGACCCAAAACCTAAACGGCTATGACATAACCTTCTCGACGTCTCAAGATGGAGCACACCACTAATGCACAAACAATGTTTGAGCAAGATGCAAACCCTAGCAAGATACTACGTGAATGTCATGATGATGGCCACACACAAAAATAATTTAAATAGCAACAAAATTCCTAAAAAATCTTGGAATAAGCTGGACAAAGTCTCCCCTAAAAGTACAATAAGGGGACAACCTGTTAAAAACACGTCACATTATAGGGTATATATATAAAACCATAATGCACACCACAATAGGATTTAAGCAACAACACATCTTGTAATTGGGTCTAACCCACCTGCAATTCATACTCAGCTCATTTGGTTCCTTTTTCATTTCAACATCGCACATCATTAAAGCTTTCTCAAAACATTTCCAAAACAAGGCATACGAGCCTCACAAACATATGCATATATATATATATATATATATATATATATATATATATATATATACACACACACACACACACAACCATATCCATCCACAATCATCATACAATTACATCACATCTTACGCAAAAGTCGACGTGGCGCTAGGTATGTGTGTGCAATGCAAATGCTAATCCTTCGTCAAGGCCGGCATACACCATTCATCTTCCTCACCTACATATAGTAGAAAAACGTCAGCAACGGGTGTCACTGGTCCAGAAATAACTAATATCAAACTGGAACATGAGAGCAAACTCTCATGGAAAGCAAACAATCATATATCTTCCTCAAGAACTCTCATAAGGGCAACTACAGAGGAGCCGTTGAGCAGCTGACTCAACAACATCCCGATCTATTTGGTACTGTGCCGCTCTCGGCACTTCTTTTTCAGTACTTCGCGTAAAACTTTTATCCTAAGCCCTCTCTGAACCTCCATATTACTCCTGGCCTTGAGCACGTAGGCCGAGTACTCTCAGGCATGCGCCTTTAGTACCCTTTGAACCACAAGTCCGGATATGCACTGTACTTAACAGTACCCGTAAACCTCTACGTTCTCCGGGTGTGAGGAGCTCAAACGCAGAGTTGTCAGGATCCCTCGGGAATGGAACAGGCCGCTCACTAATCCAGAGCCCGCTTTGACTGGCACGGCATCCGCTCATGGCACGTGCAAGTCGATTCATCTTCTCTTGTCTCACTAAAAACTCGATAAAACTATTTATAGGGCTGGGTTGGGATTTATTATAATAGGCCCGAAGGCAACTTGAGGTGGATCTTATTTTCGAAAACAAGCTCGAGGGATCTCATCCTTGAGGGTTATTAATTCCGAAAACAATCGACCAAATGACCCGTGTTAGGTGGAGTCCAATTAATCATCCACCTGACACGTCCTACGATCAATAAATCAAATCACTGATAGAGTAGAGTGATAAAACCTGAGAAGTGTGTCCTAACAGACCTGTCAGAAGCTCCAAGCGTAGTCTTGTGCCTAGGCGGTGAGCTCCTGCAACGAACCTACATGAACACAACTATTTACTAACGCCCATACATATATGATGCACGCCTATATAACTAATATATCCACATGCATACATGAATCTAATCAAATATGACAATCATCTCAACAATCACACTAAATCTCTAATTGTCAAGAAAGTTAATAATTTTATGATTTCATAGTTACTTATTACCTAGCACTTTTAATTCCAATTTCAAAACATACCTATTTTAATTAAGTGACAATGGTTTAATCAATTTGATCCGTTTAACTTACTACGAGCATGCAAAACCTAAATCATGCAAATTCATAAATTAACTAGCTAGCATGCATTTAATTAACTATTCAGTGGTTTACTAATAATTTCATTAGTGAGCATTTACATCACACAATACAACATGTTTATCATAATTCATGATTAATTAAACTAAAATCATGAAATTAATAAAATTAATTCCAATATACTACCATGACGACAACATGCATATAATAATACTAAAAAAAGAAGGAAAAACCACCTCGCGATCGGCGCCGAAATCGGTGCCGACAGACAAAGGCGGTGAAGTCAAACTGGTAGTTTTCCAGCGACTGTGCCGGTGGTTTTTGGCAATTCCCGTGGTTTTCCTGTCACAACATGAAAAAAATAAAATCATCAATTGTATACTCTCATATCTACTGATAATTCAGTCTGCTGATGCGTATCTGACGCTATCATCGATACTTGGGTATATATGAACCCTCATAGCACATGTACACAGTCTGCCTCGGCCCCACACACGTGTTCTGAAAGCTGGACTGACTCAAACCACGGTCAAACCGACCGGCTAACAACTATAAAACCCTGACTCGAGTCGCGGGTTTTACATATATGCATGAGAAAGGATTTATATAATAGGCCCGAAGGCAACTTGCGTTGGATCTTGTTTTTAAAATTAGACTAGAGGGATCTCATCCTCAAGGGTTATTAACTTGAAAAACTATTTGACTAAATAACCTAAATTAAGTGGGATCTAATAAAATATCACTTAACCCGTCTTGCAATCACTAAATCAAAATATGATAGAATAGAACGACAAGTAGTGACGAGTCCTAAATAGATATGGGTCCAAGCTCCAAGTGTAACATCTCATCTACGACAAGCTCAAACTTAAATGCCTACAAAGAAACCCACTACTAAGTAGAATATTGAAATCTCTATACAATGCATACTCTTGGTGTGTGCTCACATCATCAATAACATCACAATAAAAAACAGTGCTAAACAAACCTACAACTAAACATCTAACATGCATATTGAGACATAATATAGAAAATGACTAATAAATAAATAACTAAACTCATGGATAGATAGATAAATAATAAATATGTAAAAATAAATAATAATCTAATCATAAAATAATAATATAATTATATTATATACATATGCGGCTAAACACGGGTAAATATTAGATATACTCGAGTTAATAAACATATAAATAAATAAATAAATAATAATTTGATAAATAAATAAATAAATATATAAAAAATAGTTTATATAAATTAATCATGAATAATAATAATATCATAGTTATCCAAAACAAGAATGCATAATTAAATACAAATAAATAATAACACACACGTAATGAACAAATAGATAAATATATAAATAAATAAATATAATTTAGCAAACATGAATAAGACTAACATTAATAAGTAAATATATCATTAATAATAATAAATAATCACATAAATATTCATCATACACGACAAAAAATAAATACGTAAATATTTATAATATCAAAATATAGTAAATATCGTGAGTATGCATCTAAACTAATGTAAGGGTTCTCGAATTACCGAAGTCGATCAAAAAATGGCAAAAAACGAGTAGAAATGGTGAATTGAGTCAATTGGGCTAAACCAAACCGAGAGTTAACGGCTGAACCAACTCTGTTCAATTCAGTCTGGTTTAACTAAACTAGTGGGCTGGGTGGACACGGGCATGGACTGGCGAACGCGGGCACAGGGTAGCGACAGGGTTAGGGGGGCAAACACTAACGCGGGTAGTTGGACGCGGACACAAAAGTAGGTAATTGGTTTGACAGTGCCGCACCAGTCGCAATTGATAGATGGGTGGACGAGGAATGCAAGGTTAGTGACGAGCAACGAAGTCCAACCGCCGATTGGCCGAAAAATGACCAAAAAGGAGCAATTGCTGTCAGGTATGACAATGTTGCCGGTGGCGACTACGACCACAGAGAGGATCGGTGCTAGTATCAAAATGTTGGCCTCGATGAAAAGAATGTATTTGGGTGGTTGACCACACCGGAGGTGGCTCGCTAGCGCAGGAAAATACCTTGAAAATGGCGGTAGGAAACCAAAGACAAAAACATGCTCCACCAGCGGTGAATACCAGTCTAGTGGCCAGAGGAGGCCGAAGACTCACCGACAACGAGCCGAAGTGGCAGCGGGACTAAGGGGTCCACCTAGGGTCTATGCAATATATATATATACGAAGGTCCGATCGAGACTATGCAAAGTAAAAATTGACTCGAGCTTAAAAGTGACCGTGTAGGTAAAAATAGAGGCAATAAACCTAAATGAGCCTCGAAACCCTAAACTCAATCGGACAAAAATATGCTAATCAAATCAAGTTGGGCCCACAATGGCAATCCGATAGTCAAAATTTTTAAGATATTTGTAAATGTGATACCCTAAAAATCCCAAATGGATATTAAACGCTACAACGACCTAGATCTAGCCATAAAACCCTGGCTAACATATAAAAAAAATCTATATACCTCACATATACACTGAAAACTCATGCTCTGTTGTAGCATAACTATAGCTATTATTTGCATGTCGAGCATACTCAACATTTATAATATGCTCACAAGGCCACTGGGCTTTATACTCATAGTTTGAAAATTAGTCTAGTTCAAACTCACTCGAACTGACTCTAGACTCGCCCGAACTGGGCAAAACTATAAGTGGGTGTCACCCTAACCCGAAGCTAGGTTTTACACGACCTCGTCAAGACCATGACCAAAGTTAGTAACACCCTCCTCTATATCAACCTAATGAGGGGTCACAATAGAGGTGTTAGCAGATGCTCCAATAGTGATGAGGGTGATGGATGAACAAGTCCAGGATGGTAGGTACCCGTCATGCCAGACCTGCGGACACCGCCATGGAGGTGTACGTAGAGTTGGTACACATGCATGTTTTTTTTGTGGCTAGCCTGGACATTAGGCAACAGCATGTCTGACGGCTCAGCACAAGCAGCTGACCCTCCCAACATCGGTGCAACAATTTACACTTCCAACTCCCCCACAGCACCAGCAGAGAGGCCACTAGGGCCAAGGTGAAGGACCAGAGGGACGGAGGTCAGCAGCTGCCAAAACAGCAGTAGAGGGGGTCAAAGAGGGATGATGGGTACAGTGGTAGGGCAGGCTAGATAACAGAGGGGAGGACAATAGGCATTGGCAACTCAAGGACAACTGGGTCCAACACCACCAGTAGTGCCCACTGCTTCGGCACCACAACAGTAGCCGGTGAGGATGTACACAACCACGGTCACTAAGGAGTTAGTAATTATGGTCATCGTGATAGGTACGCTTCATGTTGTCTTTGTACCTGCACAAGTTTTATTTGATTATGGTTTCACACTTTTCTTTATATCATACACACACATAGATAGGCTTGGAGGTTAAATAGAAGACTTAGGACATTCATTATTAGTGTCTACCCACACCAATGGAGTTGTAGTGACAAGCGAGTGAGTGTGAAGTGTCACTATTGAGATTCAATAGTAACAACTAGTAGTGGATTTGATATTATTCAAGATGATAGAGTTTGATGTGATCTTTAGGATAGATTAGATGTCCAAAAGGGAGCCCTGATAAATTGTTGGAGGAAGATGGTGACTTTCTGTCACGGAAGACACCGCTTCTACTTCCGGGATCAAGGCAAAGACAAAGAGCGAGGTTGGATTTACTATTAGAGTGCAATGAGACAGTTGGACAAGGGTTGTGAATTAGTGATGGCTGCCTTAGTTCCAATTAAGCAGAGTGGTTAAGGGGATAGGCTGAGTGTATTGTACATTTTAGTAGTCAAGGAGTTTGTAGATGTTTTCCCAAATGAAATCCCCAGTTCGCCTCTAGATAGAGAGGTTGACTTGACTATTCACTTGATGTCAGGGACAACACCCATCTCTAGGGCCTTGTATAGGATGGCACCACTTGAGCTACGGGAGCTCAAGGAATAGTTGCAGATACTATTGGATTAGGGTTCTAATAGACTGAGTGTGAGCCATGTGGAGTGCTGGTTTTCTTTGTGAGGAAGAAAGATGGTAGCATACGTTTATGCATCAATTATAAGATACTAAACTATGTGACCATATAAACAAATATCCTCTTCCTTACATTGATGAGTTATTTGATCAGTTGATATCGATAGTGGTCTTTTCAAAGATTGACTCAAAATTTAGTTACCATCAGTTAAGGATTAAGGCAAAGGACATTCTGAAGACTATATTTAGGATGAGATTCAGACACTATGAGTTATTGGTCATGCCCTTCGGCTTCACCAATGCTCCAATATCATTCATGGACCTAAGAACAGACTGTTCAGTCTCTATTTGGATTAGTTTGTGATAGTCTTTGTGAATGACATCTCGGTGTACTCTTCATCTAGAGAGGAACATAGGGAGCATGGGGAGAATGATGGTAAACCTATGTTGAACCCACTCTAATCTCTTGAAATCTAAAATGGCTACTTTCATCAATGCTGACTGGCCCTCAAACGGTAACCACTGATCTGGTACCTTATCTATGGTGGAATCCCGTCAAATATCTGATCTTGTAGGCAATGGTGGTCCTGATCTTTTCCTCATCATATCGAGACCACTATTTGGCAAAGAGAAGACAAAACTGTTACCCGTAGGTCATAAACTAGTGAAAGAGGAGGAGGATGAGTTGAAGTACCCATCGAATTGTCAGTCCACCTCTATACTCATCCTCATTCTTCATTATCTTCTGGAAGTGGTCCACCTAAAATCATTTGCACAACTTTCTTCTAAGCTCCATGTATTTCAATGGCTCCATTGGCATAATCATAGCCTTCATCTTTAGGGATTTGCCTAAAGCACTTGGTGGTCCATCTCATATGCGAATTAACTTGCCAGTATCTCTATACTTCAAGCTCCTTACTGTTACTCCTTTTCCTTTTACTCATTCCCATAATATACACCACATCCCATGGAAGCAAGACTAATGTGGTGACATGCAAGAGATGAACATCTCGTCAATATCCAATTCAGCCTCAGCTGACTGAAAATGCATTCACCCTAACTAATCCAAATCTCTTTTACAATGGACAAAATCGGTGGGTCTCTAAGCCCATCATGATAAGCCTGTCAGATTCTGGCTGACATCTAGATCTAGTATAAGATGGGATCTTATACTCATTCTACCTCTGCTAGCACTACGACATACCCTGCTCATATCTAACTAACCAAACAGTCTGATATCATGATAAAAATCCGTAGAAATGACCTATTAACTTAACTAAGGTCAATTCCACATATTTCTGATCAAGCCCTAAATACACTGTTATCCAAACAACTTATGAAGAAAAATCTACATGTAAAGAAAATAAATAGAAACATACCTGCCAGCTGGACTTGGAGCAGTCTTTGCACACACAACACTTATAAAAGTATCTTACATCTTAATCAACCGAGAGTGGCTCTGATACTAATTCTATAACACCCCAAATCCGATTCACACTCATGAACCAAACCAGCAAGTTACAGACCCCAGTTAGGTCGGCTAACCCGAACCCAACTCGTATGAATCTAATCTTGGTGTCTTAAGATGAAGATACAACTCATCATACATGGATGAATGTTTAGAATCCTAACACGATACTACATGGATGACATTCAAACTAATTTACACACCAATACAATTACGATAAAAATCGCATAAAAATTCTGAAATACAATGGACAGAGTCTCCCCTAAAAGTGCAATTAGGGTCCACCCTGTCAAAATAATATACACAAGTATATATGCATATATCAACAATTTCATTCACACACAATCTAATATGCTATAAACTCATTCTAGAACTTGGGTCCAACCCACAACGCTTCCACTGCATAATCTATTCATGTTTCACATTCTATCATCATGTCTTAACATTTAATCATATCACACCATCATGTCTCAAGCATTTAATCACACCATTCACCATATAATAACATCATAAACGCAATATAATCACTCAATCGACTGACATGTGTGCCAGCAAAAACAGTGCTCCTCTGTCCAAACTGGCTCCTCCAACTCGTGATTATTACCTACATATAATATAAAAACACATCAGTAATAAGTGTTAGTGGTCCAGAAAATAAAATAACTATAACAAGCTGGCTATGAGAGCAAACTCTCATATGAAAAAAAACATCATATACTCCTCGTGAACACTCTGAAGGGCACCTTCTAAGGAGCCACTGGGCTGCAAACTCGGTAAAATCCCGATCTGACTGATTTGTTACTACTGATAACTCTCTTGACATTTTCTTACTTCATTTTCTGGTCTCGAATCCTAAGCCCTACCTTCATATTTCTCCTGGCCTTGAGCACGAAGGCCGAGTACTCTCAGGCAGTCACCTTTAGTGCCCTTTAAACTACAAGTCTGGACATGCGTTGTACTGAACAGTACTCGTAAACATCCACATTCTCCGGGTATGAGGAACTCAAATGCGGAGTTGTTAGGATCCCTCGGGAATGAAACAGTCTGCTGTACTAATCCGGAACCCATTTTGACTATCATGACATCCGCTCATGGTACGTACAATCAGTTTCTCCATCTCTTGTCTTACTAAAAACTCAATAAAATTATATATATAGGCGTGGGAAGGGATTCATATAATAGGCCCGAAGGCAACTTTTGGTGGATCTTATTTTTGAAATCATCCTCGAGGGGTTATTATCCTGGAAAACTGTTTAGTTAAATGGCCAAGTTAAGTGGGATATGATAAAATGCCACTCAACCCGTCCTGCAAATAATAAAATAAACATACAATAGAAGAGAATGTAAAATAGAAACAAGTCCTAAACGGACCTGGTAGAAGCTCCAAGTGTGTCATTGCACCGAGGCGGCGAGCTCCTACTCCGTACCTACACACAAAATTAAACACTAACGCCCACTAACTAAATGATGCATCAAACTCAATGAACATCAATCAACAATCAAATAATCGTAAGTATGAAAAATAATTCTAACTAATCCTATTCGTACCAATTTTACTGTATTTTTACGTCATACTCGATTAGCATGCTCATATTTACTTCACTTCATTAGATCACTTAACCTTCATTCCCTGTTAATCACATCATGTGCATCTTTACTTCATTCATAGTCTGGCATTCATCATGACAACTACTCAATTCTAGCATGCTATGCTAACAATCATCATCAATTTTAAATATGCAAATCGGAGGTAATTATACCTCATCTCATTGGCAATCATCAACGACTAGGGTTTCGTCGTGCGTCTCAGAGCTCAAATTCGGCACTCGTCATTGCTCGAAGTTTGATCGGGATCAACTGGATGAGCTCTGCGGAAGATCCGGTGAATTCTAGAGAATCTGGTTTTCCGACGACAGTCGTCGGCGGCATCTACTGGCCGGAAAGTGGTCATATTGGATACCATTGGAACTGGCTTGGTGAGCTCAACGCATCCACGGTGTCGACATGGTCGGCAGAAATGGCGACTCACCAAAAAATGGCTAAAACAGAGGTGGCGGCGATGGGTGACTCGATCCGGTCGGCCTGGGCGGCGACGGCCTCCGCTTTGGTCAGGAAAGGTCACTGGGTGGTCGAGGGTGTCGAGGCTACCACTCAATCACAGCAGCGATGATCGCCGATGGTGCAATCAACGTCTAAAGCGCAGCACAAGGGTGTGGCTTCCTCGCGTCGTGGAGGCCTAACGACGGCCGGCAACGCTTGGGGCGGCACGGCAACACCAGGGCGAAGCGTAACGGCGACGATCGGTGACAAGGCAGCATCGGCCGCACGCGGATGCGCATGAGTGGCGGTGTCGAGGCAAGGGTTTGGGGAAGAAGGTGTTGGGAGGGAAGAAAAGGGTTGGTGGAAAACTTGTAAATATTACTTGACTCGTCTCTGGCTCAAGTCAAGAATAAAACTAAGTCGTATTAAATCCTAAAAAAATTGAAAAAACCCCATAAAATCAAACAAACACCAAAACATCATAATGATATGCTCTAGAACTATCAACCCACCCAAACTACTCATAACGCGTTCTAACGCGGTAAACGGCCTAAAACTAATTCTACAATCCACTATATATAAAAAGAAAAAAAAATTAGCATACTTTCATATATTCTGATAACTCATTCTATTCTATTGTGTTTAGGATATTATCATCATATACTTGGGTACGCATGACCCTCACAGCTCATACACACGACTGATGTCAGCTCAGTACACGTGTTCTGAAGCTGACTCAACTCGAAAATAACGGTCGAACCGACCGGTTCTGAATATAAAACCCTTATTTGAATCGTGGGTTTTATAGTAACTATCCTACTCATGATCTAGAGCTTTCATTAGTAATCTTCACCGTCAGGATGTGAAGACATCACCTCTATGGGACTTCCTTCAAACTTTTGACTGATCACAAAAATCTAAAGTATATCTTCACATAGAAAGACCTAAACAACTGACATAGGAGATGGTTAGAGTTGTTGCCTAATTATGAGATTGATATCTCATATCACGAGGGCAAGGCAAATGTGGTAGCAGAGGCTTTGAGTAGGAGGCCAATTCAAGGCTCAATGGGGATGGCAACAGTTTCAATGACTCCGATTGATACAAGCTAGAGGCAATTAGTGTGATGTTGGCTAGACTCTTGATTAAATCGGGTATCCTTGAACATATTAGAGCCGCACATGATGAGGATGAGCAATTGAGTTAGTGGTTGGAGCAGGGGATTTACCAAGATTTCCCTAAAGATGCAAATGGATTGGTTAGATTGAGAGGTCGTCTCTTCGTTCTAGGCATCCCTGAGTATCCAGGACTTTGTAATACTATTCTTCACGAGGCCCACACTTCGAAGTACACAATACATCAGAGTAGGGTAAAAATATATGACGATGTCTGACAATCTTGTTGGTGGCCTGGGCTAAAGAAGGAGGTCTTTGACACTGTCACCAGGTGTTTTGTCTGTCAGTAGGTGAAGACCAAACTCGTATTCCCTGGTGGGACAATGAAGCCATTGGGTATCCCGGAGTGGAAGTGAGAGAGTATAGCGTATGATTTTGTGGTTGGTCTACCGAAGACCCGTCAACCGAAAGATGTCATACATGTCATAGTGGATCAACTGACAAAGTGTGCGCATTTCATTCCTAACAATATGGATTACTCACTATCCACTTTGGCGACTTTGTACCGAGATCAAATAGTACGGCTACAAGGAATCCCTTTGGAGATCTCATGAAACAGAGATCCATAGTTTATATCCTATTTTTGGAGAGCTTTTTAGGTAGCCATGGGCACAAAGTTGATGTTTGATACTGCATTCCAGCCCCAGACAAATAGGCAGTCTGAGAGAACTATTCAAATCCTTGAAGACTTGCTTAGGGCTTGCATGTTAGACTTTAGAGGCAATTGAGTATTTGCCTTTGATCAAATTTGCATACAATAACAGTTATAGGATAACACCGTTTGATACACTATATGATAGGCCATGCAGATCTCCAATATGTTGGCTTCAGGGTAATGCGTTGATGGTAATTGAGCCAAAGATGATTCAGCAGACACACGATGTAGTGATATGGATCTAAGAAAGGATGAGTCGACTTCAGACTGATAGAGGAGCTACGCTAATCAGCACCAATGTGAGGTTCACTTTTTGGTTGGAGATCATGTTCTTCTAAAAATCTCCCCGACCAAAGGAAATATGAGATTCAATACGCGAGGGAAACTTAATTGACGATACATTGGCCCATTCGATGTTCTAGAGCACATCGGTCATGTGGCCTATTGCCTTGCACTACCGCCTCACCTATCAGTCGTCCATGATGTATTTCATATATCCCTGTCAAATGAGTACCACCTAGATAACTCTCACGTTGTTAGCTTCCGAAAGATAGAGTTTCGCTCCAGACTTAACATATCCAGAAGATGCAATGAAGATCGTTGATCGTTGGTGAAGACTCTCAGATGTAACAAGGTTCCCTTAGTGCAAGTGCAGTGGATTCAATGGGGAGTTGAGGAGTCTTTGTGGGATCGTGAGGACGAGACTAGGAGGAGATATCCAATGTTGCTTGAGGAGCCAACTTCTCGATTAGGTGTCCCCAGCTTTCAGATTTGAGTTCCAATTGCAGCCATTGGTGACCTGCCCTTGCAGCCGCCAGCCACCCTCCTCCTACCTTCCTCTCTCATCTCTCATAATGCCCTAGCTTGCTGCTCCTCTCCCCTTGCTAGTCAACAGCAGCAACTGTTGTCACCTTGAGCCACCGCGAGGTGCTCCTCTTCCCTCCCCCTCATTTTTTTTGCTTCATTATTTTGTTTATCTCATTCATTGCATTTCATTTTCATATGTTTTTGGTGATACTATTTTAGAAGTTGGGATGAGATAAATTGTCAGATGAAATGCCTTGTGAGAAAGATTTGTATTAAAGTATAGGTATTGTGTGAAATGGTTTATCTTTGATTATAAGTAAAGATTCATGTTTTATTAGAATTTTAAAACCCAAGTAACCACCTTTTGATGTAATCCATGTTGGTAATATTAAAATAGATAATGCTTTTACCCTCATTGTCAAGGTTAGATGATGGATAAATTATCATTGTGATATTATTACTTGACTGATATCTCATGCTTAAATTGTTGGTAAATTACCCAACTATTGCTTCATCTCTTGCCATCATGATAATTAGATGTAAAATGGCATCATAATTATGGTTATTATTTAAGTTGTAGGGATTCATTCATTTGATGGATATGTTCTGTTCTCAATTGTTGATATCAATGCGATAATTGTAAATTGTGGAGTTGTTGAATTTATTTACTCTTATATGACTAATCCATGTTTAAGATTGTTTGATAATTGTACTCTCTTCATCATTCATGGGGTAGTAGCTAATTATGAATATAGTATTGTGTGGGTTCACGTTCTAATTAAATTGGTTGTCCTCACTATGCCTTAATTACCTTAATTATTATTCGTCTCATTAGATGATTAGTTCATTCCCCATCACTTGTCCTCTCATGTTGTTATCATGATATAATCTTTGCTTATTATTATTGCTCTTGTTTTTATATTGGTTACTAAATTTATTTTGTGACCTGACATGTCTTGTCTTGTTTCCTTTTATTGTATGGTAGTGATCTCATTCATTCATTTATATCATTCATGCATCATATAATTTTCATGGGCATTAATGAGTACTCCTATTTGTGTAGGCTAGTGTAGGAGTTTGTGCAAGATGAGATCCCTCATCCTCTTTTTACAAAAAAAGCTCCTCATTAGGTTGTCTTTGAGCTTATTTATATAATTCCTTTCCGGTCTAATAAATATAGCTTTGTCAAATTTTTTTGTGAACTAAAGAGTTACAGAAATCAACTTGCACATGCTGTGAGCGGGCCCATGTGTAGATTACGGTACGCTTTAAATTGGTGAAAAGGTCATTCCATTCTCAAGAGATCCTGATAATTCTATGTTTTAAACTTCTTCACATTTGGAGAGGCGTGAAGTAGATAAGTATTGTTCTGTAGCGGATGTCTAGACATGTAGTATTAATGAGTATTGAAAGTGAGTGTTTGAGGGTGTTTAACTTTTGTGCTCTTGGCCAAGAAAAATATGAAGGTTTAGAGAGGGTTTAAAATGATAAAAAATTTTTTAGAATGAGATTATTATGATATTGTCAAGAGAGGCATTGCCAAGAATGGCTTATCACCAAGTTCAAGATGCTATCTAGTCTGCAGCTCGAAAGTTCCTTAGTGGTTGCCTTTTGAGTATTTAGCTAAAGTTATACAATTGTTTACTTTTCATAAGAGCTTAACTTTCATTTAATATTTAGTTATTTTCGGACCAATGACACTCGTTAGTGATGTTTTTTATTATCTATGTAGGTAAGAATCAAGAGTGGGATATAGCCTTAGTGAAGGAACACTGACTTGCATTTGCACTAAGATGCCTCCCGTTGTGGTGTTTTCCTTGTCTTTGTGATGTTTTTGGTTGTGACGTACCTTTTGTGAAGTATTTTGTGTCATGGTAGTAATATTATATGTACTTCAGTTATCAAACATCTAGTATGATGTTCTTACTCATTATCTAAAAATGTTTGAAATATCTGAGATTGACTTAATAGTGTTGGAGTGTGATCAGCAATTACTTTAAAACCCAAGTTATAACTTGTGAAAAACACTTTATATTTTGATTTTGATGTGAAACCTTTTATTTGCTAACTATTATATTATATCTCGTTAAATAAGTTAGCCCCTTATTTAACCATTAGAGGAGATTTTATCAATTTAGTTCCAAAATTTTTCCTAAATCTCAATAGATTTAATTGTTTAGGTTTGATTACTTATCATGTCATTCATACCGCATCCTACTAAAGTGTACATCTCCTTTATGCATTACGTAAGTGGTATTCTTGGTCTTGAGACCCCAAATGTCTATATCCCTTCTGTTTAGATTTGAATCGACCAACTTAATTTATTTAAGAGTTATTCCAATTCACCGTAATAATTTTAATCAGATTTGAGAGTGAATCAAATTCGATGTGTTACAATCTTCCTTCTACTTCAATCTTCTACACAACATCCATTCCTAACGGCACTTGCACACAAACTGCATGCTTTCCGTCCAACCTGTTATTAGAAGGAAATATGTGAGTAAAACTTATAGCGTCTTTTTTGGTCTCTGCAAATGAACTGTCTGCTTAAAGAAAGGAGTAGCAAACTTATGGTGTGTGTAATGTAGGTTGGAAGGAGGAAAGGGAAGGTAGTTATGTTAGTTGGAATGGGGAAGGGTAAAAGAGTAATTGCATAATTTTGAATGTATATAAAAGGCGGGAAAGGGGTGAATTGTGTAACTTTTGAATTACTGAATTGAATTTCGTTTCTTGATCAAGAAGCAATTCTTGTTCTTCTTCTCCACCAGTTTCTTCCCAAAAACCTAAGTTTCTCTTCGACTTGAATTGAAACTCTGCTTGTCCTCTGTTTTTGGATCCATCGATGGCACCAACTAAGCAGAACAACAAGCATGGCAAGGGGAAGGAGTTGATCCTCAGTCCAACTGAGTTAGATCATAACAAATTGGTATCAGAGCAGGAGGAGGGAAGAGGAGATTCATCACCAAGAGCCACGGAAATGGCTGAAATGAGGAAAGTCCAAGCTCAACTCTTATCTGTTTTTTCTGAAATGACTGCAAAATTTGATAGGTTACTGAATTCTAGAATTGATACTGATGATAAAACTGATAATGGAATGAAAGATCGTGTAGAAATGCATACTCCTAGGGTGTTTGGTGACAGAATTGTTGCAGATAAGGAAAAATCTCAGACTCGATCATCAATTCCACAAAATGGTGAAAAGCTGTGGAACACAAATAGAATGGGGAATGATTGCAGCAGTTCGAGTGCTCAGGATGATTGTTTGAAGGGATCTAAAATGTCCTTTCCTAAGTATGATGGCACTAAGGATCCTATACCTTGGTTCAGCCGATGTGATAAGTATTTTAAGCTGCATAGAATTAAGGAACATCTCAAAGTGGATCTGGCCAGCTTCCATATGGAAGATGATGCACAAATATGGTTTGACATGTTCCAGGAGCAACAAGGGGAGTTCGATTGGGATCAGCTGAAAGAGGCAATGAATTTACAGTTTGGACCTACTGAATATGATGATTTTTATGGAGATTTGACACGATTGAAGCAAGACACCTCTGTGAGAGAGTATACACTCACGTTTAATAGGCTAGCCACTCGAGCTGGGAGTATGACAGAAAAACAAAAGATAAGCAGTTATACCTGTGGACTAAAAGATCAGCTACGTCTGGAGGTGAAATCGCAGAAGCCGACATCATTGCTTGATGCTCAAGGTTTGGCCAAACACTTTGAGCATAAGTTTGTTCGGGAGAACAGACAATTTGGAAAAATGATGAAATGGAACATGGAAAGCAGTTCAATGGGGGGCAGGAAAAGTGAAGTTCCTATCCCTGGTACTGGAGAAAAGGTGAACAATAAAAGCACTTACAATGACTACTTGGGACAAAGGAAATTCACAATGAAACAGTTGCAAGAAAGGAAAGAATTGGGACTTTGTTTCAAATGTGATGAGAAATATACTGTGGGACATAAGTGTAAACAATTATTCTGGATTGAAGTGGTGCCTGATGAAGATGGATCAGATGACGAGGGTAGTGAGGCTGAAAAATCTGAAGTGGTATCAAACTCTGCCGTACCTGCTATATCCTTGAATGCCCTGACTGGAATGTCCACCTTGAACACCATGAGGATGTTGGGAAGAATAGGTGGACAACAGGTATCTATCCTCATTGATTCAGGAAGTTCTCATAATTTTTTGAATGAGAGGGTAGTGCAGAAATTAAACATACCAATTCAGAGTAGGGGCAGCATGAAGGTGCAAGTAGCCAATGGAGAACAAATGAGTTGTGGGGGAAAATGTTTGGGAATCACATTGGATCTACCAACACACAAGATAGTAACTGATTTTTTCGTGCTACAGCTGGAAGAATTCGATGTGGTGTTGGGGATTCAGTGGCTGAAGACATTAGGATCCATCATTTGGAATTTTGAATCATTAACAATGTCATTCAAGGATAACCAAAAGAATGTTGAAATACAAGGATTGTACAGCCCTCGAGGGCAGATTTGTGACAAAAAGCAAATGAGACGTATTATCAAGAAGAGGAAGCATGGGATACTAATGAGTTTACAGCTGACTGACAATTCGATAGCAGAACCACAAAGGAATGACTTACAGCAGGTACAACTGAATCAGTTGAATCAAATGTTGCATCACTTTGAAGCTGTATTTCAAATACCAACAAAGCTACCTCCAAAAAGAATACAAGATCATAGAATCACATTGAAGGAAGGGACAGGACCAGTAGCTGTGAAACCCTATAGGTATCCATATTTTCAGAAAAGTGAATTGGAAAAACAGGTTAGGGATCTTATGGCCAGAGGAGTTATACAAGTTACCTCAAGTCCATATTCGTCACCTGTGTTGTTAGTTAAAAAAAAAGATGGCAGTTGGAGAATGTGCATTGACTATAGAGCCTTGAATAAGATCACCATAAAAGACAAATTTCCAATCCCCAATATTGATGAATTGCTGGATGAGTTGTATGGTTCATCTTATTTCTCAAAGTTGGACTTAAGATCAGGTTATCACCAAATTAGAATGCATGAAGAAGATGTGCATAAGACTGCATTTCGAACACATCAGGGACATTACGAGTTTAAGGTCATGCCCTTTGGATTGTCCAATGCCCCTTCTACTTTTCAAGCCTTGATGAATGATGTCTTTGATGAATATCTCAGGAAGTTCATTCTAGTTTTCTTTGATGACATATTAATATACAGCAGATCATGGACAGATCATTTGGAACACATCAAACAGGCTTTAGACAAGCTGTTAGCTCATGAATTGTATGCTCGAAAGGAAAAATGTCAGTTTGGAATGAGAAAGATACAATATCTAGGGCATATGATTTCAGAAGATGGAGTGGGTGTTGACATGGAGAAAATTGCAGCAATTGAAAGGTGGCCAATCCCAAGATCTGTAAAGCAGGTAAGGGGTTTTTAGGGCTGGCTGGATATTATAGAAAATTTATAAATCAGTTTGGTATGATTGCAGCTCCATTAACTGACTTGCTTAAAAAAATGCGTTTAACTGGAATCAAGAGGCAGCAGACTCTTTTGAGAAATTAAAGATAGCTCTTACACATGCTCCAGTGTTGGCATTGCCGAATTTTGCATTACCTTTTACAGTTGAGTGTGATGCTAGTGGAAGTGGCATTGGAGCTGTACTGATGCAGGAAAGTAAACCTATTGCTTTTTACAGTAAGAGATTGCATGGACGCCATGTTTCCATGTCAACTTATGAAAAAGAAATGTTGGCATTAGTCCTGGCAATCCAGAAGTGGAGGCATTATTTGTTAGGAAGATCTTTTGTGGTAAGAACTGATCATTCGAGTTTGAAATTTTTATGGGAGCAGCCAATCCACACTGTGGCTCAACAGAAATGGCTAACCAAGCTTTTAGGGTTTGATTTCACCATAGAATATAAACCTGGTAAGGAAAACAAAGTGGCTGATGCTCTTTCAAGACAGTTTGAGTCAGTTCGAATGGATGATTGTAAAACAGGGAAAGGAAAAGGTTCAAAAACAGGTGCACTTACTCCGGATCAAGATAGTGGAAATGAAGGATTCTTAGCTGCTATTTCTACACCCATTCCAAGATGGTTGGAAGAAATTAAGAGAGCATATGTTGACAGTGATGTGATCCAATCTTTAATTAAGAAATGTGCTGCCAAGGAACTGTCATCACATTGGCTTATTCGAGAGGACATCCTATTTTACAAGGGTAGAATTTATTTGGAGTCTCAAATGCAGCTGATTCCCATTATTATCAAGGAATTTCATGATGGAACACATGAAGGCATTAGGAAAACCCTTAAAAGGTTGAGAGCAATATTTTATTGGTCTCGAATGGCTCAGGATGTGATGACTCATGTGAAGAATTGTGAAGTTTGCCAGAGATTTAAATCTTCTTCATTAACACCTGCGGGCCTGTTGCAACCCTTGCCAATACCAAAGCAAATTTGGACTGGGGTATCAATGGATTTCATCACTGGAATGCCAAAAAGCCAAGGGAAAGATGCTATCCTAGTGGTGGTGGACAGGTTATCAAAATACAGTCATTTCGTTGCAATCACTCATCCTTTTACAGCAAATTCTATTGCCCAAATATACTTTGAAAACATTTTCAAGTTGCATGGTATGCCAAAGTCCATTGTGTGTGATAGAGATGCTATATTTACAAGCCAATTCTGGAATGAGTTGTTCAGGTTGCAAGGAGTAGCTTTTAACTACAGCTCAGCTTATCATCCACAGACGGATGGACAAACTGAAGCAGTCAACAAAATTTTGGAACAATACTTGAGATGTTTTGCTGGGGACAGACCTCAAACTTGGGTGAGATGGTTGGCATGGGCAGAGTATTGTTATAATACTAGTTTCCAATCTTCCATTCAGATGAGTCCCTTCGAAGCAATTTACAACATGCAACCACCAGATTTACTGACATATGTTCCAGGTTCAGCAAAGTCAGGTGAAGTAGATTTGCTATTGCGCAATAGGGATCAATTGTTACATGAATTAACTGAAAGCCTGAAGAGTGCTCAACTGCGCATGAAACAACATCATGATCTGAGGAGAAGAGATGTAGAGTTCCAGGTGGGACAATCAGTATTCCTCAAATTACAGTCTTATAGACAATCATCTCTAAGAACAAGGAGAATTACAAAATTGGCAGCTAAGTTCTATGGGCCTTTTATGATTGTGGAACGCATTGGAGCAGTTTCTTATAGATTGAAGTTACCACCAGAATGTAAAATTCATGATGTCTTCCATATTTCTCAGCTCAAAGCTTCAATCAACGCAGATACAAGAGTTCATTCGTCAATACCAGCAATACAATCTCCTGAAAGTTTTATACAGGACTTGAAAGCAGATCAAGAGGTGATACAACCTTGAGGTCAAGGTTGTTTCTTTTGAGGGGAGGTATTTGGTGTGTGTAATGTAGGTTGGAAGGAGGAAAGGGAAGGTAGTTATGTTAGTTGGAATGAGGAAGGGTAAAAGAGTAATTGCATAATTTTGAATGTATATAAAAGGCGGGAAAGGGGTGAATTGTGCAACTTTTGAATTACTGAATTGAATTTCGTTTCTTGATCAAGAAGCAATTCTTGTTCTTCTTCTCCACCAGTTTCTTCCCAAAAACCTAAGTTTCTCTTCGATTTGAATTGAAACTCTGCTTGTCCTCTGTTTTTGGATCCATCGATGGCACCAACTAAGCAGAACAACAAGCATGGCAAGGGGAAGGAGTTGATCCTCAGTCCAACTGAGTTAGATCATAACAACTTACCACTTAGTTGTCACAGTTGTAACGAAGAATTGAGATCCATTTGTGTCGGGCCAGCATTTGCCACAGAAAGAAGTCCTGCATAGTTAAGTACTAAACTAAACGACCATATACAGGAAGCAGAAACTGGTACAAAATTCAATACCTAAAATCCTTGTTAGATATGGGGACAGAAATCCCCTAATAAACAACATGCTTCCCACTTTATCAATGCCCTTCTCTCCAGTATCACAAATCAACTAGCTTACTGAAAAAATTAAAACATTTATTATAAGCACATTTTATTCACAAACAATTATTTAAATAGCATTGAAGAGAAAAGTCCCCAAACCATTTAAAGGTTGTAATAGCATATAAAAAACACAACGACAATTAAAGGTTGCAAGAAGACCAAGGCTCAAATTGAGTATCGGCGGTCAAAAGTCATAAATTTAAAGCAGACAAGAACAGGTAAGTTACCAGCGCAAAGAGCACGAAAGTTCTCTGCATAAACAAAGAGCAAGATATCAGACGTCAATAGAAAAGCAACATGTTATGCAGATCGACCTTGCCATGCATAAAAAACCAACATTTTGTGCAGATCGATCACATATATTTATGAAAATCCAATACTTTCATACACTTACAAAATAAAAAACAATCAGATCATACCTCCAAATAACATAAAAAACAGCATTTATGAATTGGTAAGCCTTAAACTACTACAAGGCTAACAAGTTACAACAATTTCAACCCAAATCACAGAAAGAAAGAAACTTTACGGCAAATGCAGACATCGCAGCTCATTGGGTGATGGTGGGGCGTTACCTAAACCGGAATAGCGACGTCGAGAGTGGGGAAGGGGAGAGGCAGGGGGAGAGGTGGGAGGAGTCGGAGGGGAGGAGGGTGAAGGAGCAGTAGTGGGGATCCAGATGTTAGGCCCTTTAGGCCCGTACCCAAGCTCCGAAACCACTGTTGGACCCTTCGGGCCCCCAAATGGGACTTTAAACAACAAAAGGAAACTCGCAATAGGTGTCACGGGCCTCTCTTAATCCAAAAGTTAACTTAAGGAATAAGGCTTTCCCATTAGCCTATATACAAGTCACCAACAACCTCTACGACCGATGTGGGACAAACCCAACACCAGAGAGGCAGGAGCTGAGAAGAATTTAACTTTCATTGAAGAAGAAGATTTTACAGCAATGAGAAGAGGGTTTTATATTTACATAACTTGACGAGCAAGATTCTCAACATTCCTAATTTTGAAATTCAAAGGTATTTACAGAAGTACCCTCCCTTATACATTCCAAACATCACACTCACTTATACATTCCTAACAGGAGCAACGTTGGAGGAGTGGCAGTGGCAACGGTGACGGGGTAAGGGGCGACGGCGACTGGGCGATGGAGGCGAGGGCGAGTGCGGCGGAGGCGGCGAAGGCGAAGGTGAAGGCGAGGTGGGAGGAGTCGGGGGGGTGAGGGAGCAGGAGTGGGGACTCAGTGAGGCAAGAGCGATGTTGGAGAAGCAGCGGCAGCAACGGTGACTGGGCAAGAGGCAACGGCGACGAGGTAAGAGACGGCAGTGAAGGTGGCGGAGGCGAAGGCGACAGCGGAGGAGGCGAAGACGGCGGCAGAGGCAAAGACGGCGGGGAAGGCTAAGGCGAAGTAGGGAGGCGGCGACGGCGCGGGGGGATGGAAGCCGGTGGTGAGGTGAAGCCGGCGGCGGAATTGTGGAGGATGGGGGTTAGGGTTGGTTTTGAAAGACTTTTTCGACGTTATATTTTAGCAACCGGTTGAACCTACCGCAGTCGCAAATAGTTATTTATTTTTAACATGTATGTATTTTTAACTTCATTTGCAACCGCCAACGCTGGTTGCAAATTTTGGTTACAACTCGGTCACAAAACAATTACTAATATTGAATTTACTAATTGCAACCAAAATTACGGTGCGGCTTCAAATATATATATATATATATGGTCGCAAATCCGTTGCAATTCAGTTGCAAATTTAAAACGGCAACTGCATTCACAAATTTTTGGCTATAAAATTGATGTGATTGTAATTCCATTGCAATGCAATTACAAATTCATAACTAAAGACCATAGTTGCAAAAATTAGAATAAGACGCTGAATCAAATTACTATATCATTGAATCGGATCGATTCATCAAAAATAAGAAAAGAATCAGTTTATTTAAATTAGTCAAAATCGGTAGAGTTATACAACGAATTAGGATACATTATTAGACAGTTTGGGTAGATTATTGGTTATATAACATATCATTGTGATGTTATGGTGTGTGTTATATTTTATGAGATTTTTTCCTTTTTTAAGATTTATTACAAAATAGTTATTATTTTTTACTCTAGTCAGAGTCGAGTCAATTTTCATTTACTATATTACCACCGTCCTATTTTTCCCTCCCGACGCTTCTCCCGCCCCCAACCTGCCTCCTTGATTTAGATCGCTGATGTCACCCCTAACCGCCGCACCACCGTTGATCGACGCTACCAGTCACCGCTAACATATCGCCGAATTGTTCCCATCTTTCTGGCCATCTCCACAACACAGAGAAGGCCGCAAGCTCACATGCCCTCCAATGCGATTTCACCGCCGCCGTGCCGCCCCAAGTACCATTGGCTCCCCTGTCGCCATCTCCATTCCGAAGATCTCGTCGTCCCTCCACCATCGCGTGCTACCGCCAAAACAGGCAAAAGGTTGCCACTTGGGCAACTCCTAGCTAGGACACCACTGATCGACTCCACTCGCTGCACCCCCTTGTCGCCGCCTTGGCCCCCTGTATCGTCTTCGCCCTAGCTACTCGCCTGCACCACCCCGCTCCCTTTCCGAATCGACTCAAATCAACTAATTTACAAATTAGCTCAAATTAGGTGGAATTGGCTCAAATCGGTCGATTCACAAACCGATTTTTAACATGACCGATTTGTATATTTTTCTTGATCGGAATCTTTTTGATCTGATTTAAATCAGCCAATTCCCAATGGAATTGACCTATTTTTGCAATTATGAACAAGACTTGTAGTCACAAATTTGTGTAAAATATAGTTTTTTACTATTGTAAGAAAATGAGAGTTTAATACTAGCTTTTAATTAAAAGTAAGAAATTTAACCAATCAAAATACAATAAATATATCTTTTACTGCATGAGGGTTCGAACCTAGCTAACCGCAATTTCTTTTTTTTTAAATGAAATAAAAATACCTTTCACGACAGAAGGTCATGGGTTCGAACTCTACTAACCTCAATTTCTATTTTCCAACTAAGAAGAGTTGGTTTAATTGAATTGAAAAAAATACAATAACAAAATCAAATAAGTATATTTTATCTTTTCATTCAATTAGGATATATATTTAAAGTCAATCAGAGTTTATATCTAAAATATTAAATTATTACAGTCTATCATATTATTCAATAAAAATTTATGTACAAAATTAAAATTTATCTAATATAGGTCGTGCATGGTATAACATCTTTCTTGTTTATAGTAAATAGAATTATATAATAATGTTATTGTTATGGTCGACCTCATTTTTGACAAGTTTGCAAATGCAAATGCCAAAGGTATAATTATTTGCAAACTTCTAAGATGAGTCTCTAGCTTAAATGGCAAAAGGGCAATTGATTTTTTCAATTGAGATGGTGGTTCGGACCCACTGAAACTCGAGCCAAATAAATAATATTTTTAAAATTTTTAAATATGGTTGCGAGTATTTTTTTAAAATTTTTTTAAAATTTGCAACTACTTGGCAATAGAAATATGGTTGCAAATATTTTAAATTTTTAAAAAATTTGGCAACCACTTTGCAACTGGGAACACAATTCTAAGCGGTTCCAAATTTTACAACCGCGATTCCAGCTACAAAGTGATTGCAAACTTTGCAACCACAACTATTCCAGTTGCAAATATTATCTACATGTCTTTAGCAACCACAAATTACATTTACAAATCTAGTCGCAAAATTATTTGCCACGTGAAAATTATATGACAAAATTATTTTTCACCGCACCGGCATGTTCGTCCACCATTGCCCCGCACTGCCACCCCCTCCGCCCCTCCAGATCTTCTCCCCCCTACCCCACACCTATCCACCCCCCCCCCAATTGCCCAACAGCCACCCACGCCGATCACTGTCGCTGCCCCGTCCTCCCCTCGCCCCGTCTATAGCTGCCGTCCAAAATTGGCCAATTTAGGCCGATTTTAAAATCAGTTTAAATCGGCCGATTCACGGACTAATTCGCATGAAAATCTATTTAGCTGATTTTTTAAATTAAAAACCTTCCGATCCGATTTAAATCGACCGATTCCAAATAGAATTAACCCATTTTTGCAACTCAACCCAGATTGCACTTGGATGATACTGATTGCATGACACTTTTCTTTACGCCAATCAAATATTCATTAGGCAAAAGTGATGTAATTTTAGCTCGTGCGCATAGTAACTTTTGTTAAGAAAAAATATGAAAAAAAGCAAGATCACTCAAAATTAATGAATTAAGTTGGCAATTCTCTACAATTATCAAGTTTTTTTTCAAGATATTCAATATTAAACTATTAGACGAGAGGAATTACATGACCTAGAAAATAATATTGAATCTCTATGCTTCTTATTTGAGCTTTTACCACAAAAGGAAAAATATTATATTACCCGCTGACGGGAAAATTATAATTACCTGACAAGAAAAAAATTTGTAATAATAACAAGACTGTCATTTGGGTTAGCTTAGAGTGAAGTAAATAATAAAAACCGCTCGGTTATAAATCAACGTCCCAACCTAGGTTTTTATAAAACAATAAACCAGTTAATTTATTTTTTCAAAATGTTGAAGTCGACATTTCCTTCCATTTCTGTCGATTAAGTCCCAATACAATGAAAAGTTGCCGTGGGGGACTTGGCGATGGCGGATGGTTGCCGAGCGTCGCCATCATTGATGGTCTCGATCAATTCACTGCATTCGCTTTAAACCGGGGTAGATATATTTATATTAAAATTTTAATTATATAAATAAAAACTTATATAAATATAGTATATGTTATTTTTTAATATTTAAAATTGATAAATACATAATTTATATTATTTAAAAATATTAATTTAATTAATATAAAAAATAATATATTTTAATAATTTTTATAACATGACTTATAAGGTCAATTACATATTAGTCACGATAAAATCATTTATAAAGTTTGATTCGACAAGTCAAAAAATTAAGTCGACATAAAAGGTTTTTAAAATAAAAAAAATTAAAACTATGCATTCAAGGTCGTTAAAATTTTTCTTTGATTAATGGCTAAGATAGATGCCCTGATCTAATAAAATGTTAAAAAAATAAGAACCGCTTTTTTCCCTACATGTTATTGAAACTCTCTGTAACGTGGTGCATATGTAGATTATTGTATAACATTTTCATATGACAAGCAAATAAGCGTTTAGCACGTATCCATGGTATCATATTATGATTGACAAAATCACTTGTTGGTCGATCGAATTATCTTGATAGATGTGGTTCTTGTCTTGGATCCTGACATGTCAACTATTTGGACGTTTAGCAATCCATCAATTTTAGCTCAAGTGAAAAAAAAAGGAGTTTTTAGAAAAGAGTTCTCCAGTTATTTTTTCCCCCGAACACATACATATTTTCCTTTGATACACGATGACAAGACTCCAAAACTTCAAAATCAGTCATTGGATTTTAATGATGTTTTAACCTTGTTGAATGATTTTACATAAAATATGTCACAGACAAGACAGCCATTGGCTGACAAAACGCCACCACAAGAAACGACCAACAATGGAGTGGAAACAGCTCAATGATTATCCGTTCTTTGAAAAAAGCTCACTCTTTTCCTTTGACTGTGTCCAGTATATAATATCCGGGAGGATAATATCCTATTTGTTAATAAAAATAAATTATAAAATTTTAATTTAATTAAATATTTAATTTAATTTAATTCATTATATTCGATTTTAGGCCAAATTATTATAAATAATATTAGAACTTTTAATTATATATTAGATGATAAGCTAAATTAAGAATATTAGGGATAAAATTTAAAAAATAGATGAATTGAGAGATCCTTTGAAATATAATCCCCATATTTAATACGTATTAAGTTAAATTTTTATTTATTTATTTTCGTAAATTTTTAATTTAATTAATAATTAAAAATAAATAAATTAACCCATTATATTACACTTCTAAACAAATTCATAAAACAATACATTTTTGCTAACTCAGAACTAAATACATTTATGCCTTATATGGTCGTGATGCTCTTGTCCTATTGTTCTCGGCTATAAATTCATAAAACAAAGGAACTAGTTTCACAAAGCATCAAGCGACCTAGAGTAACAATCATCTGGGCAACAATATGGAAGACGGATTCGATCGTGTCGCAGCTTTGAAAGAATTCGACGATTTGAAGTCTGGAGTGAAGGGCCTTGTCGATTCCGGTGTCGTCAAAATACCAAAAATTTTCATATATCCAACCGAGGAGAGGCCGAACAAACACTCCGAAACTGGCCAAGTGCTAGCAAGTTTGCAAGTTCCAACGATCGACCTCCATGGTGTCGATGGTTGGAGAAGAAAAGAGATTGTTGACAAAGTTCGGCAAGCATCAGAGTCATGGGGTTTCTTCCTAATTGTCAACCATAAAATACCGATCGGTGTTCTTGATGAAATGATTTCCAGAGTACGTCAATTCCATGAGCAGCCTGATGAGCTAAAAGTGGAGTTGTATGACCGGGATCCAACTAAGAGAGTCATGTATTTCTCCAACCATGACCTTTTCCAGTCTAGTGCTGCAAGTTGGAGAGATTCATTCAATTGCTATTTCGATCTTGGAAAAATCGATGCTCAAGATATACCTCAAATCTGCAGGTAAAAATTTAAATCTTCAATCTGGGTTGAGTACTCTTTCACTTGTTATAAACGTTATACGCAATTGAGGATCACGAACTCATGATAACAAGCATCAACGTTTAACATGAACATTCGTGATCAGTACTAACAACCTAGTAAGTGATCAACATATAAGCGTAGGAATCATTGATGTCTGCACATTTTGGTGGCTACCCAGAGAAGCAGTCCTTGAATACGTTGATCAAGTTGACAAGCTAGGGAAAACGATGGCGGAGTTGATATCGGAGAGCCTCGGCCTCGAGCGCAGCTATCTAAAAGAGATGAACTGTGTAGATGGGATTGCGATGGCAACTCATTACTACCCTCCTTGCCCAGAACCAGAATTAACATATGGCATATGTTCGCATACAGATGCATCGTTCATGACCATTCTTCTCCAAGACCAGGTTGGGGGGCTCCAGGTCCTCCACAAGGATGCATGGGTGGATGTCACTCCCGTCCATGGCTCTCTTCTTGTTAACATAGGCGACCTTCTACAGGTGATTATATTTACCTGCATATTGTCAAGTGTTTGTGGTTTATATTTTTTTATTCTTTTCTTTCTGCATGGTTGTCAGTGCTTCCTTCAACAAACTGACCCGATCAATTCTATGCTTTCCAGTTGATCAGTAATGAGAAGTACAAGAGCATCAAACATAGGGTTCCTGCAAGCGGCCATGGGCCAAGAGTGTCTGTGGCATGCTTCTTCAACCCAAAGCGGGCAGAGAAGAGGATTTATGGCCCCATCAAGGAGTTGCTCTCGGAATCCAACCCAGCCAAGTATAGGGAAACAACCGTCGGCGGTATTGTATCCTACTTCTTCTCCAAAGGCCTCGAAGACTACTCCATTAGCCACTTTCGAGTCTAAACAGAGTTATATATATGGCTGGTTTCTCAGTTGATTGGCCAAGACCACTAGCTACGTACTGGGTGAATCAATGAATATGATTCACATACTTGGGATAAAAATCGTTTCTATGTTCTCGTGCAATTCTAATATTTGTGAAGGAATAAGGCCATATGAACTAGGTAATGCCACAGTTATATAAAGTTGTCTTTTCGTAATTTGTTCGAACATCAAACTCCCCCACCTAGTTTGTTAAAAGAAAAAATTTTAGCTCCGCCCGGGAGCGACGCCGGTGGTGCGTCTCCACCGTCGATTCCCGGGATGATCGACGGTCAGCGTCTCCGCGTCGCTCCCGGGCGGAGCTAAATATGGTTCTCGTTAAAAATCTCAATATCCAACACCCAACGTCTCGGACAGCTTAATTAACACCCTGATCACTTGGTGCATGGGGTGTCATGGAAACCGTTTGCCTTTAGTTCACCATGTGACCATGTCCATATCCATCAATCCTTTAAGAAACTATTGAGAACATTGGTTTTGATCCGCTTGCGATGGGCATGTCACATGGTTTTGCATATAAATTGTAGTCTACCAGTTAATTGGACATGATTTTTGTAATGACCCGAATTTATAAAATCATGAATGAGTACCGATCCAACTCGGGCCCTTACATAATGTATATCTAGCTCTAATTATGCAAACTATAACAAAATTAATCGCGCATTTAATTAATTATCCTGGTAAGTATTTTATCGTAAGTTCTGAGACCTACATGTAATTGTAGTACGAAATAGAAAACATGATCCAATCCACGTGTCTCCCATGAAACATAAATTAAATTTATTATCTTTAATTAAATAAAAATACCCCACCATGAGTTTTATTTTATTATATTAAATTATTATTTTTATACCCCGAGCATATTTATGCCCCTTTACTCACGTTAGCTCTTCTAATGCTTTCGAACAAGCCCTGTTTGTGTTTTGCTTATATGGTTAAATAAAAATTTTCTAAATTATGTAAAAACCCATAAAATTAATCCCACGTCCAATGCTTAAATAGATAAAATCTAATATATTAATAAAAATATTCTTGTTGTCTTTAATTTACTTAATTAGCTTCTTTAAAAAAATGGCGCCTATTAGTTTACCCTTATTTGGTTGTTAATGTACAATTATAATGGGCCGGAGTGGACATTGATTAGGCCTATGGGCTTTTCTGTTCTTAGGATAAAATTTTTTAAATATGACTAAATTATAAGTAGGGTTGCACTCAAAACTCGACATTTAAATACTCGAGCTCGAACTCGACTCGAACTCTAATCTTACGAGCTGAAATTGAGCAAGGTCGTGTTCGACTCGACTCGACTCGACTCGACTGAGTTATAACTCGAACTCGACTCGATAAAATAATATAATAATATAATTTTATATTATATTATATTATATATATATATATAAACACAATATAATAACAAAGAAGTGAGATAGTTAAGATAGAAAAATTAAATAGTTTAAGTGTATTTGAGCTCGAGTCGAGCTCGAACACATAAAAGATATTCGAGTCAAACTCGAACATGTATGTTAAAAATTCGTTCGATCTCAGAGTCGAGTTCAAATGAGTTTCCAATAGAAATCATTATTTATGTAAAAGAAAGAAATAAGTGATTCGATTCAAATATGATCACATAAAATACCTCACAAAATTAATATTACATTAAATATCTTAGATTTGATCATTACAAGAAAACAGGTCATTAGTTTATAGGAAAAAATCGTTATTTATGGGAAATAAATCAGAAGATATTTTTGTGATGATATTTTTAAACAAATTTTGCGACGAATTTCTCATTAATTATTAATGTCCTCTTATATTATTGTAGTGAAAGTTTCAGACAGCCTCCTTTCGCTTGGTTCAAAAGTATTGTAATTTTGCTGCAATGCACGTGTCCCTGCATCATGAACTGTGTAGGAATAAATTTATGAGGAAGCAAACATTTTTGAAGAAGTCAAATTCATGGCTTTGGCAGGTGATGGCTATGAATTATTGCGTTTCCTCATTACGTTGATATTTGCAACCCACAAAGGTTTTTCTTATGCTGTCCGCCGTTGACATGTTTTTCATGGGATGTCGCCAAAGAGCGCCACCATGAAAGCATAAGCATGTTGAAAATTATATCTAACACTATCCACGCTAAGACTTGATGGTGATGAAAGATCAACAAACTTGCCTACCATCAATTCCATTCAACCTTTCAATGGTACCCAAAAACAAACAAGATTTGAATGGAAGCAATCAAAGTCATTGCACTCATTTGAGCAGCAAACTCAATTCATGTTTGTCTACGACACTTCATTCAAGTCTTCAAAGTGTTCACAACAAGCAATCCAGCAAAGGATGAACGAGGAATGTACTATACTATGTTGGCCGTATCTTCAACGTACTGCTTGCTGCAAGGTTGGCCTATGACAGGCTGCACAATGGACTATTCCATTCCATCGTATAATTAGCAGTCATCGTACGGCGACCGGTTAATATATATCATCTACTCTCTTTGAATCCGATAAGCCTTTATACCATTTTTATTTGTCTGGTTTTTTTAACATGGAATTGTCCCAAATTTTGGTTTTTTTAAAAAAAACCATGATAATCTAATTGATATTTGATTACATATTAATCATAAAAATATTTTTAATATTCAATAAAATATTTTTACTAATAATTTTAAAATCTAATTAATGAACTTATTCGACTCAATTGAACAAAACATATTTTATATTAAATATAAATTGCTGCTGCAAGCTAGTGCCTAGTGCCAGGTGGTAAATCAATCAATAAACTTCATTAGATAGTAATAATGCTTAACGTTCAATGTAGAGTTTTAATTTAAAGCTAAACCGGGTACTTAAAAATTATTTGATTCGAGTTCGAATCGAGCACGAGGGGACAAATTTGAGTTGAGGTGTTAGCACACGATATACCCATTTTCAAATATTTATAGACTTCTCTAAGTCGGGGAATCTTTTTTCGTTCGCAACTTCTCAATCAAAAGATTGGGAATAAAAATTTCAGTTAACTCTTCAAGTAGATAAATACTTGTTCTGCTGGTTGTAAAATTGTCTTCCAATAACAATTTGGTTCTTAATATCTAACAACTATTTGATCTGTTTCCATGAAATATTCTGAGAAATTAATTGAAGCGAATGTTTGCACCAATTATTAACCAGCAAGAGTATGATCTTTCTGATGATTGAGTTCTTGGTTAGGGAACTGAATCCGACAATTTTATAATTTTATTGCTGTCCCTTCTCAACTTCAAAAGCTCCCTGGCTGCGCACTTTCCATGGCTTCCATTGGTAAAGGCACAAAGTGGAGATGATTTGAGATCCAACTCATTTATATAGTTGTTCTTTGTGCTAGGCCAAAACCCATTTAGTCACTTAAGACGTCGGCAGGCAAATGGGTTACCAAAGCTGTGGTTATTATTGCTTCTTTGTAGCTAAACCGGTCAACGTTTTGCAGGCCACAAATGTACGTAGTACACCATCCAATGGTGAGTAGTCAACCGTCAAGATTTACAATATACTATTATCACGCTACTAGATATATTTGATTAAGTCTAAGTCATTTTTTAAAATAATTAATTCAAATTAAAGATTTATAATTTATTATTAATAATAATTGAATATTAGGTATTATATATAGGTATGAAACGGCTCTAATATCATTTGTATTGTCTCAACTTAGGGTGTAAAGTGTAAACAGATAAACCTAAGTCAATCTTTCAAAATATTTATCATAAGTTAAAGATAAAGTCCATCCTTGTTAATAAATTTAATTTTAACTCAGTAAATATTAGATGTGTGACTAATATGAGAATATCACAATTTAATTAAATATCAAAATTTAAAATTATTATAAAACACTTTCTTATCCTTTAAAAAATAAATATTTTACTAGAAAATGTTTTTTATAATTAATATTTAATTAAATATCGATGAAAATATATAGAGTTTTGAAAAAATACTAGATTAACAAATTCAGTATAAATTTGATAAAAAGTATATGGTATCCTAAGTCAGACTGGTCAATATGATATGGTATTCAAACATTGGTAAGACTTTCATTATACATGGACGGCTAGATATCCATAAATTTCTGCATCAACCATAAAAAGGGTTTATTTTGCTTTGGAAAAAAAGAGAGAAAGAGAAAAAAAAAGACAAATAAAAATTATGTAGAGGGCAAATGAGAATATATTCATTTGAAAATTTTGAGCAGGTAAAAACTTTGGTAGGCTGCCGTATGCGTAAACATGGATAATGTTACTGTTTGGTAATTAGCACTAAATAAATATGAAATTTAGTAGTTTTTTCCTACCAAAAGACTTTGTGAATAAATTATATAAAAATAAAATTGATTTAACCAAGTATCATATGCCAAAAAAATTTCCTCTTTTTTTACATTTCAAGAAAAGAAAAAAAGTATATTATGAGAGACTACTCTAAAGGTGGTGGTAATTATTATTATTTTGAAAAGCCTTATATATATGAGCTGAGCTCGCAGCAATTTAGTGGGCCCCACTATTGTAAAATCTTATAGATAGATATAAAAATAATTAATTAATATACTTATAGATTTTCAATCAATCTAACGTTTTAACCATTTCATCTAAATTATCAAATTAATTTCAATAAAAATTAAGTTTGAATAATTTTAAACTAGTGTGTATTTGAAAATGTCTAAAAAAGATAAGAATTTATTAACCTCTGACTAACTATGCTCTCTACTTCACACACATACAATGGGATACATTAAAAATGGTTCAGATTAGAGATGTAATTAATCTATTTAAGGTATACCTCATCTTAATTTTTCTTCATTTTAAATGAAACATATTATTGGATGAATATTATTTTTCAGTGGGGATAACCACATAAAATTTTCATGTTATCTTCCATTTCTTTCTTCCAACCAAACAGACCTCAAAATTATATAGGAAATATTTTGTTGATAAGCGAAGATGACAATAAAGATAAGATTAGACACTAATTAAAATATTCGCACCCAGCTTTCTATCAAAGCATGATTAATCATATTCTTTGAATTATGTCCAAGTGTCAGGTGTGGGGAGACGACCGAACCCACCTTATCAAGCAGCATTGTATTCTTTCAAATTTTGGCTCTTCCTTATACGACATATTCTTTTAACGTGGAGTCATTTCATAGCTCCTAATACTCAATTCATATAGATAAATAAAAATAATAATAATAAGCATAATTATATGAGCTACACCTTTTATTTTATTGGAGCAATTTAGTTGGTCTTATTTTTCAAAATCTACACATATAAATAAAAAAATAAATAATAAGGATAATTATAAATTTTTCACTCAATTTAATATTTTTGACCATTCTATCTTAATTATCAAAGTAATTTTATTAAAAATTAATTTAAATTTAAAAATAGGACATAATGATGTAAAAATAAAATAAAATTTTATTACTCTCTTACTTATATACTCTATTTTTTATATACATAAATCTCATTTTATGGGACATACTAAAAATTATGGGACTCACCTTAATTTTTCCCAAATATATTTGTGTGCAAGTTTACTTTCCGTTTAAAATTTTGTCGTATTTTTACTTTGTTTGCCTATGGATTTACCTAAATTGAGCTAATTCAAACATTATTTTATTCCAATTTGGCTTGTTTTCAAATAAGTGACTTACAGTTTGAATAAAATACAAATATTTTTGCAAAAAACATAAAAACATTCAATTTTTTTCTCCCACTCTTGCATATTATTATATCTATTGAAGATCATTCCTTGCAAAAAAAAAGGATTATCCTTGTATTTTTCTTTTTTATAGATGTTTTTGCACCTACTCATCAAATGCATCTTCCAATCTTAAGTACCTCTAAGAAAACTTCTTTTGTGACAAAAATGTTTAACGTTACGGCCTTAGTAAAGGACTCTCTAACATAAACGTTTGATGCACCTTTATATTTCTTTCATATCCTTGCTTTCACAATAGAATTTTCAAAGTCTATTTAGCATTAGTCGATCTATAAAAGGATATATATATATATATATATATATAATATATATATCAACTACTGTTCATTAAAGCGATGAATTTTTTTTCATTTATTTTGCATCATCGTTGATATTGATCTTACAATAATTTTATAGGCCTCTTAATAATTATTTAATTTAAAATTATTATTATTATTATTAGTTATTAGAAAAACATTATATTATAATTCTACCTAAATTAAATTTTTTAAAAATATTAATAAATTTAAATATATTTAAAATTATATTGTCAAATTAAAGTTTGTTACTTAATAATATATATTTACAGTTTTCATATATTTAGTTATTTATATATTGTCGTTTATTATTAAAAAACTTAGTATTATTTTATTCTAATTAAAATCTTTTAAAAAACTCTATTTAGTTATTAAGAATTTTTGCTGATTAAAATTAAAATTATTTTTAATTTTTGTATACAATTATATTTTTGTTAAACCTAAATCAATATTTATTATTGTCACTCAAAACAATATAGTAATAATTTTGAAATTAATTTCATATATTTCTAATATATATATATATGGAGGGGTCCTTTTGGATCGTAAATATTCTGGCGTGTCTAAGAACGACTCTCCAAAAAGCCAGAGCGCTTGCTAGAAACCATATAAACAGATTCAATGCTCAATGTCGACGGAGCATCCTCTCGGTTCCACAGATAAAGACACCTCCCCTGCCTTATCACAAAAACCTGTTGCAAGTGGAACCTGATGAACGAAAAGGCATCCATCCCGTCGTCTCCGTGGCTATTCCTGTGACTGGCTGTATATGACAATTTTAGTGTAAGCCATAAAATAAAATAAAAAAACTTTTTAAATGATTGATTTTTAAAAACTTTTTGAGAGTTAAGAAAAATGGTAATGAAAATTTGCTTGTTGGTTGATGAAATTCGTATTAAGAAAAGCCTTGATTAGGATAAGAAGTAGGTAACGAGGATGGTATTTCTTATTCCACGTTTCCATTAAGCAATTGTTTGTACTCGGCCAAAATTAGTATTATTATTCTATATAATACCTTTTAATTTTTGTATATATTAATTAATAAGAATAAAACACTGTCAAGTTAAATTAGGTGATAGATAATCTCCTCCTCCTCCCCTCCCTTGGTTGCCAAGCACAAACAGGTGGTTCTTGTAGTGGCGGACATGGCGCCGCCTGTTTCTTAGCACCTCTTCCTCTCCCCATCAACTGGTCAGCCCCCATCTCCAAAAGAGTCTCTCAAATCTCTCCATATCTATCTATTTTCTTCCTTTGTAGAGCTTAGATCATTGGCATCTGCTCTGTTGCAGTGAGCTTAATTTAATGGTTGTTTGATCGGTTGAGTTGGCGGGTAGCTATGGTGTTCAGAGAGGTGGTGGGGGGCCGACGGTGGGGTACGGGGGAGATGGGTCGTCGCAGGAGTTCGTGGCCAGCTCATGCCGCCGGCGGGGATGAGGGCGGCGGGGGAGGAGTCGACGTCGGAGGGAGCTCCTCCATCGGCGTGCCGAGTGAGAGCTCCGGCGAGGGGAAGGAGAGGGAGGGAGAGGAGGTGGAGAGTGAGTACAGAGGTGGGCTGGCCAGCTTGGAAGCTCTTGAAGAGTCCTTGCCCATCAAGTAATGTTTGTTCATTCCTCCTTGTTTAATTTAGTTTTCTGCTATGGATTTGTCTCCGTGTGTTTCCTGCTTTTGTCTCTGTTCTTCCTCTCGGGTTGGATCTAGGTGGGGGTGATATGGATTAGCTTTGATACTTGTGATCTTCCAAAAGTTGATTGCTTTGGATATGTCTCGTGTAAATGGCGTTTTTGGAGTTAGGGGTTTAGATCATTAATTCTAGGATTTCATGGATTCATGCAGTTTTAGTTGGGAATAACTTGACCAGACCTTGTCAACAACTTCCTTCTTAATTCAAACGAGATTATTTATTGTTGATAAATTGATCTACGAATTCGTACATGAAATGATAGGTTGCTTCTCTTCAATTCAATGGATGATTGTTGCGATCAGATAACATGGATGCTCTTTTGATGATCATATCATGATCAATCAAAGTTATTTCACATAGAAGGATTAATGTAATTATAATCTTGCATGAACCTTTCTTCCTTGCGAATTTCCAGAAGAGGGCTGTCAGATTTCTTCACCGGCAAGTCCAAGTCCTTCGCCAGCCTATCAGACATAGCTAAGGCAGCCTCCAAGGACCTGGCCAAACCAGAGAACCCCTTCAACAAGCGCAGGAGGCTGCTCATGGCCTGCAAATCCTCTTCCAGAAGAGGCCTCCAGAGCTCACTCAACATCTCCATGCCCCAACTCCTGCCCACCAGACTCGATCCTTGAAGAGTCGGAAGAAGAACAAGGAGAAGAGGGAAGAGAGCCAGAAATCCCACTAACCCCGCTGCCAACCATGTTAGGCATGCCACCAAGGAAGTTCAAGAGCTTCATGTCCCCTCGATCCTTCTCTCTTCAGATCTAAGCAATGCGTAGAAGTTAGAATCAAACCTTCCTAACCCAACGTCAATAATGTATAATCTATTGGTCTCTCATGATCTTGTAGCTTTATCATTTATGATCTTCTTATCATCATATCTAAGCCTTTGCATTAAACAATCCCACCAACTGACCCGACATGGTTGTCCTTGTGGATCAAATTCCTGGCCTTAAGCGTGTTGGGTGGGCAGATTTTTCTGCAAGCTTGGAAGAGATAAGGTTTGGACTTTTGACCCATATCACTTTCACTGATAAAACACATGGAAAATTGCAGTGACAACCTTGGCATGCTTGTATCAACAATTGGTAACTATGCGACCTTTTTTCTTTTCTTTTCCAGTGGTTGGGACAACTAAGTGTAGTAGACCCGGTAACCACGATGTAGTCGGATGAATGATAAGATAAAAGTAGGTGGAGAAAAGAGATCCCATATCTCTAAAGGTTGATGAAAGCTCGGGTCTAATATGGATACCCTGGAGTGTTAAGTTGTTTAATGTTGATATTGTTATGCAAGTTTAATTGGTCTCCATGTACATTGCTTGATTTAATAGAAGAGTTGTTGAAGGGATGATAGGTGGGTGGAGGGATATTGGAGCACATGAATGTGAATTGCATCCGTCAATCCAAGGCCCAGATATGTGAATTGCATCTGACAACGTAGGGAGATAGAATCTATGATGTACGAATCGGCCGATTCCGTGCGGAATCGCGATTTAAATTGGATCGGCATCGCGCTGATCCGATTTTGGGGCCGACTCAGGTCGGTTTCGAATCGGCCGAGTTCGGCCGATTCCGACCGATTTAACTCGGAATCGGAATCGGCCGATTTAAATCGGAATCGGTTTTTTTATGAAATTACTAAAATACCCTAGGTATGATTTTTATTAAATTATTTAAGCATGGGTAAAATGGTAATTTGGATTTTAAAACCTAAAATCAAACCCGCTCCCCCCACGCCGCCGCCGCTCGTCCGCCCGCCGCCGCCCCGTTTCCGCCCTCCGCCGTGCTCCCCGACTCCGGGCTCGCCGCCGACCGGGCTACCGACCTCGCCGCCGACCTCGCAACGTCGCCGCCGACGTGTGGCCGGACCGAATCGGGCTGTGACGCACGAATCGCCGCCGACTCGCGCCGGCTCCGGGCCGCTCGCCGCCGGCTGCGGGCCGCCGACTGTTCGTCCGACCGGGCTGCCGACATCCTCCGACATCGCCGCCGCGAGACTCGCCGCCGACCGGGCCGGCGGCGGCGGGGGTAAAGAGTGGCATTCTCGTAATTAAAAGTTGACTCGAGTCTAACTCGAGTCAAAAATAATAATTAATTCTAAATAATTTAAAAAATCTTAAAAATATTTAAAAATATCAGAAACTATAATACACAGAATAATATCAAAATAACATCAATACCCAATTTTAATATATTTATATTATAAATTGTCAAATTATTATATATGACCGATTAAATTAATTTGGACCGATTCAACTGAACCGATTCTTGGCCGATTCAGACCGATTCCGATTTCGATTCCGACTCCTTGGAAAATCCGATTCCGATTCATGCGAACCATGGATAGAATTCTTTTAGAACGAAGATATTGGAAAATCCATATAAATTTTTGCAATAAGAAATAAAGTAGAAGTGATCAAGAGAAGAATGTTAGCACATCTAGTGAATCGTTATTATATAAAATTCATCATAGTGCGTTCAGTTTCGAAAAAAAGTTTGTATAAAAGTGTGAGAAAATTTTGTTATAAAGTGACAAAAGTCATTAAAATTTGCATAGTAAATTACATTATTTTAGAGAGGGAGAGGAGATGGCAGGATGATGAAGAACAAAAAGAGATGAGCGGATGAAGAGAAGAGCTGTAGACAACTGTAAAAAGAGATGGGTAGAGGTAGCTATTGGGCATTGGGCGTGGGCGTAAGAAAGTAAAAAGCAGAGTTGATCTTTTTTTATTCCTAAACATTTTATGATAATTTCAGAAAAATTCCTATTAGGTTTTGAATTTTGCCAACACTATCGAACATATTTTTTAATTGTTCTAATTTTATGTCTTTGATAACAATAACGAAGGCAAACAAACAAAGGTACTTCCTTACACACATAAAAATAGTTTCCCCAAAAGACATTCTAATAGATGACAAATTTTAATTATAATTTAAAAACTCGAAATTTAGACACGACTTAGTAAGTCAAAGAGTGGAGTTGACTCCAATTCCAAATCAACTCGGAGTCATTTATATTAAATTTGTAATAATGTAAATTAATAATTTTATGAAATTATTATATATTATTCTTTTGACACTTGAGATTGATAAATATATAATTTATATTATTTAAAATTATTGGTTTAACTAATATATAAGAAATATAATATATTTTAATAACTTTTATAAGTTAATTTGAGGGAGTTAATTATAAAATAAGTCACTATGAAGTTATTCGTGAAATTTGACTCAATAAACTATAGATTGGAGTTGACTCGAAAAATTTTTAAAGTAAAAAAAGAGTTTAAAACTATGATTCTAACCTACCAATACACAGATATGTTGTGGCAAAAAGTTGTCATTTACCATCCTTGAAAAAATCTTTAAAGAATTTATGTTTAAGATATTAAATTATTATACTCTATCACATTATTATTATTATTATTATTATTATTATTATTATTTAGCAATCCCCTGCGCCCACTTATACACCCAAGCCTCACAAGTACCCGACTCGACTAAACCCTATAATAAGGGTTTGGATAATTAATAATAAGATCTAGTTTAGAAGAGAAGGATATCAAGTTTTAAATAGTCGGATTTGGTAATAAAATAATGAGTACTCGATACTCAATACCCAATTCTTAAATTATAAAAATAATTTATCAATATAATTATCAAATATCTCATTTATATATTTGATATATTTACTATATACAGTTTTCCTTTTTTTAGAATATCTATTATTATTATAAAATGTTAATAATTTTTCTAAAAATATAGTTTGAATAGTTAAATTAGTAATTGTTTAAACCCAACAACTTATCATAAATGGCTGGGTCAGGTTTGGAATTGCAAGAAGAAATTTAAATAATAAATAATTGAGTTTGGTTTATAAATTTATTTTAAATAATAGGTTTGGTTTAGGTAAACACAACCAAACTCATACCGATGAGGACCTGACCCACCCTCACACAGGCACCCACCAATCTTACAAAACTACTCACGTGAGGTATTGAATCCCTATTTCTTGTCCAGCCCCATTAATACGCTAATGCACCTTTAGACAATATCTTCGTTAGGGTTGCAAGTAGTTGGTAGGTTATAGTTTTACCGGCCGTTTTAAATTAAATTAAATTAAATAATTAAATATTTTATTATTATTTAAAAATAATAATAAATTTAACCACGTCATTTTTATTTTAACAATACTGGCAAAACTAAGGGTGCTAATTCAGCGAGTGAGCGAGCCTAGCTCAACATGTGTTCGAACTCGGCTCGAATAGTTTGAAACTTTCGAGCTCGAATATACTTAAACTGTTTAATTTTTGTGAGCTCGTTCGCCCAGCTCGTTTATTAGCACGAAACCGGCTCGATTAAAAGTCAAAAGTACCTCACTTTAAAAATAAATGAGGCCAATGTAGTTTAAACCTACAACCTTGAAGTCATCAAGGTGAATACTTACCATCTTCTTTATTATTATATTTCATATATATATATATAAATAAAATATAATATAAAGACTATATTATTATATTATTTTATCGAGTCGAGTTCGAGTAGAACTACGAGTCGAGTTCGAGTTACAACCGAGTCGAGTCGAGTCGAACACGACCTTGCTCAAGCTCGGCTCGTAAGATTCGAGTTCGAGTCGAGTATTTAAATGTCGAGTTTCGAGTCGAGTCAAGCCGAACCGAATGCTAAATGCTCACGAGCTGGCTGGCTCAATTAGCAACCCTAGGCAAAACCTCCATAGATCTCGTTATTAATTTATCATTTTATTAAAAGTAATTTTTTATTTTTTATAATAAAAGTTTAGTGTTATCTATTTATATAAATAAAAAAATTATTAATAATATGATTAATTGTAATTTTATATTATTATATATTATTAAAAAATAATTTTATGTAAATATATAATGAAATTTTGTAATCTTTGCACAAGGTTAATTAAAATTAACTAATATTAACTATTTATACTCGATCAAAACGATTAAAAGTAGGTGACTGAGTGTAAAGAAAACAATAAACATATTTACAGTAATAATAAATTATCAAAAAATTAATAAATAATAATAATAAATATTTTTAAATGACTGGAGGCAATCAATTACACTTGCTCCGTAAGCTTAATCCATCTCAAGAATGAAATTTATTTATAAAATTAAAATTTATCAAAAAAATTACCGCGCGGGCGATCTGCCTCTCGATTCCCCGCCGCCGCCTGCCGTCTCCCTCCCCCAGCTGCCGCCTTCTCGGCCCGCCTGGTCGCCTTCCCTCTTCCTCCCCCTACCCTCTCCGTTCTCTGGAGGCGCTCCGTCTCGGACGCATTCCCGCGGGAAGGAAAGCCAAGCCATGGTACAACACTTCCTTGGATGAATATTGCCATTAGATTTTCGGTGTAGTTTGCTATATTGCTAGCTCAATTGTGCATGACATTTGTTTTTTTATTTGTACCAAGCGCATAAAAGTGGATTGGATGTTAGATCATGCTAAAAATGCCTTTTTAAAATTTTTATTTATTTATTTTTGAGTGGGTAATTTGGCATGCGTTCCATGTTTTGTGGTGTCGTGTGTGTCAAACTTTTCATTCATTGCCTTTCCTGATGGGCGTCAATATTATTCGCAATAGGTTGTCCAACTTCACTTATGTGCAGTAATTACAATACCTTATTATTCCTCAATTATTAGATGAACCTGAAAAAATTAACACCATGTTGGTTAAGATCAAAATTGTATTCGTTTCAGGAATTCATTGCAATGCCTCATTCAATTCCATGTTGCCCTAACTCTTTCCTGTCAGAAATACTTCATTGGTTAGGATCAAAATTGTATTCGTTTGACGATTTTGTTGCAATGACATGCCATCCTTACGAGCTCTTCCCTGTCAGGGATGAAGCTTGCACCAAACGCTTGTGCATTTTAAGTAAGTTTTTGCTTTTGATCCAAACTGTTGAAGGTGTAGTTGGAGTTGCTTGCATTAACATGCAATGGATGGTAATTTGCATAGCATTATTCAGATTTATAAATAGATTTTACTATCTGTAACTAGAACATTTTACTGCCGTAGGTTTATGCAATGTAATGGGATTATGTCATAATGTGTCAAATTTTAAGATAGTTAATAAAGATGGAAGTAGAAAAGGTTTTAGTACCAAGGGTGCTGGTCATAATTTGTATTTTTGGTTCCATTGATTATGAACCCGCGGCTTTTCCTCTTCAATTTGGTTTTCCTTTTAGTATATATATGCTTACATATTTATGTTGTTGATGTCCATCATTTTGAATCAAATGTTCACTTCTATATTGTCAAAATGGCGCAACTATAAGCTGCCTTGGTTGCTTCTTTAAAACACTTATCCTTTTCTGATTTATGTTAGTTTGGTTTCTGATGTTATCATTTTTCATTATTTTCTCCTCTTAGTCCAACTATTTTAGGATTGCATGAATTTGTACTAGTTGTTCGATGTTACATTCATTGAACACAAAAATGCTAGCTTTTAGACTCTTTTTTTTTTATAAAAAAAAAACTTTTGGCATGATGTATTCTTGAATCCTGATGAATGCAGGTTTATCACTCAAGTTTCATTGATGAAGAAGGCATTGATAAAGCATGTGGATGTCCTCTTCTACCTCTAAAAAGTCATATTAAGGGTCCTGCTCCAGCTACGGAGCAAGGTGGTTCTTATTTTCTTTCCATGGTTAAACTAAATTTTTGCTACACAAACTTTCCCTTTCTTAATACAAACCTTATTGCAGATGGAATTGATATTGTTGATGAGGCAATCAGCTTCTTTCGCGCCAATGTCTTTTTTAGAAATTTCGATATCAAAAGCTCGGCTGACAAGCTTCTCATCTATTTGACATACTATATAAATGTTGCTCTTAAGAGATTGGAAGGGTGTAGAACTTTGGCTGAGGGTACCAAAGCTATCATCAATCTTGGTCTTGAAGATGTCCCTGTGCCTGGAGAAACTGGTTTCCCTTTTGCTGGTCTCTTTGTTCCTCCTCAGTCATCAAACGAAGCAGGTATCTACTTTTTGGTTGTGAATTTGTGCAAGCTTCTTCTTCTCATTGAATTTCAACTTCCTAAAATCTAAATACAAAAATTAATAGGTGAACAATGTGTTACAAGCCTATGGTATGGGACATGGGTTTGTAGTGTTCCAGGTCTTAATCCCACATCAAGATTGGGATTAGGTGGTGAGTACTATATAGGATGAGTTGTAAGTCTACTAAAATGGCTTGTTATTTTGGTGAGCACCTAAGGCCCATGACACAATGTTTCTCTTTGGGTTAAAAGAAATTGACCCTTGGCCAGATATGCAATCTCATCCTGGTCTTTCGGGAGAATTGACTCCCTTCTGCATTCACTTAGGATGTTTTCCAAAAATCTATTTGTAGGCCTCATGGGCTTTCTCTAGAAGAGGAGGCGATCAAGGGGCATCTCTTATGAGAGTCCTAAACCTGTTTGAGGACTTGAATTATTCTCTGGTCATTTATTAACACCTTTTGCGTGGCCAAATGCTTTAGTTCATGGGGTTGATTGGAGGACCACTGGATTTATGGTAGAAGGAAAATTTGTAGGCTGTCATTTGAATCTCTTATAACCACCTTCTGTCTCCTGTCTCTTGAGTCCATGAAGGGTCACTTAGCATATCAAAATTCCCTTTTCTCGCAGATCAAGTAGTTACTGTTTCTTTTTCTTGATTGCAGAGCTATTCCGTAACTATTTGAAGCAAATAAGGGAGGAGACGAGTGGGAGATTGCTGAGTTGTGCTTACAGGCCGAATGGTACTCCAAACAAGTGGTGGTTGGCATTTGCTAAGAGAAAATTTCTGAATAATATTATTTCCTGAAAGCTAGGCAGATACCATGGTGTGCACTTTACATTGACTTGCAGCAAACTTTTGCTTGTTATAATTGATCTATAATAGCATGTATGTGCCAGAAATCAACGACCTGTTATTTCTTGCTTCAACCGTTCAACGGGTTTGTATTAGTCTCTTGCCATTTGAAGTTCGTTCACTTGGCTTCCGGTGTTGTACAATTTATTTGTTTTCAGGTGTGAATGCGACGGCGCATTGAATTAATATGTACAGTTTATATGGTGTAGATGGTTGCGTTTTTAGGTTGAAACGGTGAAAGATAATTTGTCTAGAATACTTGGAAGGGGAATGGTTTGCGGAAATCCATGCATGCTATTCTAATCTGAGCACTTGGTCAGTTGAATAACGGGAAAGTTATGCGTGGTAAATTAGACTGCTAGATGAACTACCATGAACAACTGATCAACATTTTCTGGTAAGAACATTGCTTTCGTTGCAGTTCAAGTTGCGGATTCTTCAAGACAAGCAATCAAGTTGTACCATGAATGTGAAAATATCTTAGCAACAATTATCGACTGTCAAACTAAACGGTTACTTAAAGCTTGGCTCCAAGATCTTGTCAAATCATATGATGCATGGTGTACTTATAAAGTTATGGTGTGTTGCTGTAGCCGTAATTGTGGAGGAAACTTGTTGAAATCTTCATTTTCTTTTCTATGATACCGTCGTCAATATAATAAAGCTCCAAAGCTGACTTTCACAACACCAAAATAAATCTGGTGTTTTATCTTTTATCCAACATTTGACTAGATATCTACGCAGCGTTACGTTTGACAAAGAAAATCAAAGCAAAACTGTTAACTCCTTGCTTATCCTTCTTCTTGACTTCCTCCCAAAGTCATAAATGATGGTCGATGTTTGTGATTAACATAAAATACATGCATAAAGAATTCGTCTAATGATGCAATTTGATGGCATAAATAGGTTCTTTTCACACCCTTCCAGAAATGCCAGTTAGAGGGGTTTAAACCGTGCTAATTATGACCTCACACACAATTATGTATTATAATTTTGCCGGGTGCATTTTCGATCCCCAGCTTGAACAAAAGATGATGGTTGACGTCAAAAAATGATTCAGCTATTAAATTTGTACCATTTGTAATTATCTAAATCCTAATTTAAGTTAAAAAAAAGAAGACATAAATATGTATGTGGTATAATTGATACAATGAGACTTGCTACACATGGACACCTAGTCGACTAATGGCTGTTGGATCCACTCGATGCAATTAAATTTAAATCTAAATTTAAACAAAACTAATATAAGGTTCAAACACAAACAAGTCGAAATTTTGAGCACGTACGAGTACACAAAAATATTTTTCTTCATTGCTTAATTAAAGGGCATGTAGAACGTAACTAGCTTGAATCAGTTGTTTTAGCTGTTTAACCTATAGATTCCACGTTTTTAAACTAACTAAAAGAAAGAATTTTTATATATTCGTACGTGCTCTAAATTTGGTCTTACACAAACACAAGGATGCTTGTCTTCTTAAAGTAAAACTTCTTTGAATAATGAACAAAAAAAAAGCCTATCTTTATTTTTTTTTAAAAAAGACCAACATAGTTAGAAATAGATTAGCATACAGGCGCATTAGAGTACATTTTTTTATTTTCAAAGCCATTCTAGTACACCACTTGATAAGCCTTTTAGATGATCTTGTACGGTGGCAGGAAGAGGACACCGTGCCATCTATTTATTCTGAGCAAATGCCACCTTCCATAAATCTGTAATATAGGAAGTCAACCAACTCAATCCATGAGCTTGGGTTGATAAATTCTCCAAGTTGATGGTTATAATGAGGCTTATATACCAAGAAAACCAAGTATTATATTTGGTGTATAATGTTTATTATTAAGAGGAAAAGGTACATTTCAAAGGCTGGCAATGCGATAAAGAACAGAATATGTAGTACCAAACCATAAGACAATACCAACTCATTCTTCATTTCAAGATTTCCTGCCGACCCAGTTGTCGGTCTGATCAAATCAATGGGCGGTATGTACGTTGACAAGCTCTTTGTTCATCCATATCTCGTTTATCTTATTTGAATAACAATGAATATGTTACATGCCAGCACTTAATTAAATGTAAAAAATATGCATTTCAATCTAATTAGGTTGCCTCAAGTTTTTGAGTTTATTTTACTATGCTCTCTTGAGATAAAAATCAATGGCCATCTCTCAAATTTGTCCCCTTCCAAGTCACCTACGTCCATGTGTGGCCGACCATTTTACAAACCAAGCATAAAACAAAGCTCAAGTGGAGGATACAACATGGCTTAAGTCAGCAGATAAAAACGGCCTTTATTCACATTTTAATCACCATTAGAGTTAAGGCATATGTATTAAAGTTAAGTAAGAGACGTCATGTATATTAATTAATATCAAACGAATAGAGGTCGTATAATATTAGGAAGTCTTGTTGCAACTTGCAAGAGGCACAAAAGTAAGGAAATGTACCAAATTAAAGATTGCATGGTAGTGACAAATTGATGAAATGTACACACACAAACATATACGTACGTACATGTATATATGCAAGTAGCCAAGAGAGAAAGACCCAATAATTTCAAAGCTAATAATTATTTATCTTATCAAACATATATTTTAGGGTCTGTTTGGTTGTTTTAAAATTATATAAAGGAAATATAAGACTTGGAGGTCATAAATTCTTTTATATTTGGATGTCTTGAACTTTAATCAAATAAAAATTTAATTTTAATCAAAATAAATTTATATAAAAATTTTATAAAGTAATATTTTCTTAGAAAAACAGAAAAAAATTAAAAAAAATTAGGTGGCACATTCAAAGGAAGATTCACTTGTAAAAAAATATTTTATTTTCGTCTTACTTTCTTATTATCTAAATATATAAGAATTTTTGAAAATTTTTTACGTTATTTCATCTTATTTTATTTCTATTTCATATGAATTTTATTTACACTATTTTCATGTCAACCCTTAAATCAGATAATGATATGTAGAACTTTGCCACTAGCTTGTTACATTTTACAATCTCGTGACTAATTGGCTCAAGCTATTGTTGTGATTAAATATAGGAGTACTATAATTTTGGTTAATCTAGTTGGGTTTTGTTAGCCTTTGAAAAAAAGGGATGGGTTTCATTAAGTGTACCTTGACCTTTGCATTTCTTCATTTGAAAACAATGTATTTCTCTACTAAATGCATGTAACTTATATAAACTTCCACCAAATGGTGCATCTAATTTGACTGATTGAAATATCTCCTCACCAGACAAAGAGTATACAGTTCAATGGGCATACATGTGACAAGTCACAAATTGTACACCATTAATTAATAATAATACCCAAGTGGAACTTAATTAATCATAACCATGACAAAATGGATTTACCAGATAACTACCAATAAATGGAGGGTGACCAGGCTAAATCCATTTCTAATTGCAATATCTTTGGACAAGAAAGGTGGTCCTAATCGTGAATAGTGTTCCAATTGCAGAGAAAGTAATACTACATACAAAGAATTAAGAAGATAAGATAGAATTAGATGTGACTCCATGCATTGCCTTTTCCATCTCCTCAACCTCTAGCCAGGACCAACACAAGCCTCCCAAATCTGTAGGGCAATGGACCTCCTTATCAGCTGCCCAGTTCCTCGTTCTTTCCTAACTAAATTTAAAACAATTATTCCAAGATATGAATGACAAAAATTAACTTATAATCGCAAAGAGCATCAAGAATTAAGGAGGTTTAACAAATTTCTACTCCTTCAATCAAAATAAGAATTTTATTAGAAAAAAACGGACAATTGCAAGCCATCCACTCTAGAACGTCACAAATTATTTTTTTATTTTTTATTTTTTATTTTTATTTATTTTTCCATTTAGTGCACAGACAGTACCTTCTAGACAGTACCTTCTAGGCTATACTCAGACTTCCCATTAACACACGCAACCTCAGCCAATCTGAAAAGGGTAGCATCTTCATATTAGATAGAAATTTTTTTAAAATAACGATACAATTATAACTAATTAACTAAGCAATTTTATATTAAAGTTTTTCAAATGGTCATATATGAAAATGTAGCATGAACTAAGAGAAGAAATATATTGTTACACTCATAGGTATGTAATGTCCCAATGTAATAATATAATAGGCTTAAGTTATCTTTTCAAAATTATTACCTTAAATTGAAAATTTATAACCATCCTCGCTAATATATCAGAGCAATACATGGTCTTGACATAGAACTAATTTGGGAATATCACAACTTACCTACATTAAAAAATTCTTTCATCGGAATTCTTACCCTCAATGTCTAATTATGTCAGGCCTAGCCACATCCAAACTACCCAACCATTATACACTTGATCTTAAATTATCTCTGATACCATATATAACAACCCAACTCAAGTGCAATATGAAGCATGCAACCAAAGCGAGGTAGTGACAGGGTGGTATAGAACTTAGGTGGGGGCGGTGATAGGCCAGCTGCGGTGTGCGGTGGGGCTGCCACATGCAAAGGTTGTGTGCACACACACGGACACCCCTTTCAATGATGTTCCAATAAGCGGTCATTAAGGGCCGCGTGTTGGAAACAAGCGGACACACGCAACCTTTAATTGTCTTTGTGGCCCTTTTTTTAAAAAAATAAAATATAAATTGGGCTGGGAAAATTCTGCTCAAATTTCATTATTTTTTAAAAATTTTCCATGGGTTAGCCACGGCATTTGCCGTGGTTTTTATATTTTTAAAATTTAATACGTTGCTGTCACAACTATACGGTAGCTAACCTGTGGGTTTTTTTAACCACGGTTGCACAATGGCAAATATGTAGCTAATTAGCCACTATTTTACTACTGTTGTAATCGTGGCTTGAGGGAAGAAGTTTTAAAAGATTATCACTACGGATCCGTGGTTATAAATAAATAAATAAATAAACAGTTACTACCATTGTTTGTCGAGGCAATATACCTTAGTTGCATTTAGTAAAAGTTGAGTAGTGAAAAAACAGTGATTAATTAGCCACGGTTACACCCCTGACAAGATCTAGTTGTGGCAAAAAAAACTTTTTTATAAGTAATGAATATAAGTCATCTCTTTAAAATAGTTGATTCAAGTTGAAGATCTTGATGTGAGACTACTTTGGGATAGCATATGATATCTATGAAAATTTTAAATTAAAATTAATTAGATCAAATTCGGATTACATTCAATTTTATTTACAAAAACATTTCTATAAAATTCTGAAATATCTTTGATACCATATATAATAACTCTGCTCAAGCGCAACATGATTGGTTTAAGTAATATCTTCAAAATAATTAACTCAAATTAAAGATGTATAAGCTATCACTAATAATAAACTAGGTGTATTAAATATTGGATGTGAAAATAAATTAGAAATATCACAAAGTATCTATGAAAATTTAAAATTAAAATTAATTATATCAAATCTGGAGTACGTCCAAACTATATCTACCCTTCTATGGCATCAAAATTTGAGTACTGCGTATAATAACGTATATTTATGAAAATATTACTAGCCACATTCTTTTTGAAATCTATCCGAGACAAACCATAGCTTACAAGTAAAAAATTCTCTTATTCATATGTTAACAAAAAACATCCACTTATAATACTATAAAATATAGATGAAAAAATCAATTGATTTCAAGTGGAATTAGCCGATTTAAATTGGCTCGGTGCGAAACCAAGTCGAAATACAAGCGAATCCGTCAGGCAAAAAATTAGATAAAAAATCGGCCGATTCAAACTGATTCACACCCTAAGTCGACACTATGAGAATCGGCCGACTCAGGTGGGGCGGCAGTGGGCAGTAGGGGACAGGGCGGCAAAGGAGATCTGTCAGCCAAGTGGGTGGGGGAGATAAGGGTGGGATGGCAGGGCGGCGGTAGGAGGGAAACAAGGCAGGGGGGGGGCGGGGAGTCTATGGGCGGGGGACGGGGTGGTGACGGGGAGACGAGGCCGCGGGTAGCAGGGGACGGCGTGCAACAGTGGCGGCGATCGACATAGGTGATGGGCAGCGCGTCGGGGAGAGAGAGGGGGGAAGAACTTGCTATTTCTTCTCCAACGGTGGCATTCTCATAATTAAAAGTTTATTCAACTCCGACTCAAATTAAAAATAATAATTAACTCCAAATAATAAAAAAAATCTAAAAAATATGAAAAATTATCATAAAATATAATACACATTTTAATATAAAAATGACATCAGAATAACATGTTTTGTAACTAATAACCCACAAATTTTGACTAAGTTAAAATTTTTACATAGGATCGATTTGGATTGATTCAACTGAACTGATTCCTAATTGATTTAGACCGATTCGATCCAATTTAGTGACTCTCTCGAAAGCCAATTCCGATTTTTGCAACCATCTTATCTAACTTTAAAATCATTTATTTATAATTAATGCTTACTAAAATAATTCCTTCGTTGATATAAAAATCACCAACACAAATGGGTAATCTTCCTTATAATAAATGAACAATTCACATGTACCCACTTGTTGATAAGATTACTAATTTTTCAAAATAGGTAATTTTAGTTATCACAAATAAATATTTTGTAAGCAATTTTTTAATATTAATAGGAGGATGGTTTCTTAACCTTCTTTACATAAATAGGCCATTAATCTTTAATTTTAAAGTTGGGTGTTTCTTTTGGTGTGTATTTGCCGCAAATGTAACATGTACATAATACATAGCTAAAAGACAACAATATGTCTAATCAATGATCCTCCCTTTTAACCTAAAAATTTGTTATATTATACTTATCACAAGTTATTCACTAAGTCTTCATCCATGCTTTCCCGACCATTTGCTCTCATTATATCGTCTGCTTCATTAACCGTGAATTTTAAGATTTCAGTATAATATTGTATCCAACCCCGTATACTAACTTTATATTATTTTTAAATCCGATATAATTTAAACTTTTATATATTTTTTATTTTGTACCAGATAACTTTTTATTATGAAATTTTTCAAAACTCACTTTTTTTAGAAAAATACGATACTGTAATTGGTATAGAATTAAATATTAGTTATAAATTTTTTTCGAATATTTGATAAAATATTTTATTTGTAATCTTAAAATACTATAATTAATTAAATATATTTTACTACCCTCTGTAAATCCGGTTTGGTGTAAACATGCCCCAAAGGAGGAGAAGAAATAATGCCGACGGCGGTTTTGAAAGGTGTGAGCGTTGACTTGGAGGTTGGTAACGTTAGCAGGTCACGCCATGAAGAGATGCAATGCAGTAAGATTAGTACACCTCTCTGATGTCATTTGGACGTGTCTCCTTCTACGGTACATCCGTACATTCTCCCCTCCCCCTCACTACACGTATATATAATATAATTTGCTCCAAAGGTTTAGATACACCTCTTCTCTTCTCCCCCTTCCCAGGTATGCACACTCTCCCTCTCTCCCTCTTCCCATCTTTCTTAGCTTTGCATGTTGCTCATGTATTACTACTCTTGAAGCCTCAGCTCTTGTTGGGTTTTAATCTTTTCATTGAAACATTGAGTATGGATGTGTTACTGTTAATATGTGTTGTACTATTTGCTGATCTGGGGGAGGAAGGTGCTGCATGGAGTTGTTTGGTGATTGATTTGCTTGTTTGTTGGGTTTTTGCAGGGGTACTGTGGAAACATGAGGATGGAGGTGAGGATGGCCGGAGACAGGAAAAAACCCAAGTCGGAAGAGGATCAGAAGATGGAGAAGATTGATATGAGCGGCTTGTCGTTGAATATCTTGCCAAATCCTTCTGTGAATGTTACCCTGATTGGTCATCTTGACCTCTCTAACAATAATCTTGAGGTACAAATGTTTCCTCTGATCAAAGTCTTCTCATTTGGCATTCAAGAGGTTGTTGTTATTGTATGATATTGTTAATTTGTTTGATTTCTTTATAACTTGGGTCAGATGTAAAAATGGTCTTCTCGATTAATATAATACCAATTAGGATATGTGATGAGAGTTGGGAGGCCAGTACTTATCTTGTAAGTGTTCATGAGTTTAAATATTGAATTCATTTTTGCTGTTGACTTGCAGAGCATCCCGGAATCTCTCACAGCAAGGCTGCTAAATGTGGTGTATTTGGACGTGCACTCAAACCAGATTAAATCTCTTCCCAATTCAATAGGCTGTCTCAAGAACCTCAAGGTGTTGAATGTCGCTGGCAACTTGTTGGAGTCCTTGCCCAAGACCATAGAGGATTGTGGGTCAGTAGAAAATCGACTCTCAACATTTACGTCAAAATAACAAACCCAACAATATTATACTTGCAAGTTCCAAATAATAATGTATCTTAATCATGCCTAACTCTTAACTTATCCACAAAAATGGACAGTTGATTATTTGATTATTGGTCAGGTCTTATCATTTTGCATGCATTTTATGGTCCCCTTTTCCTCTATTTTTGTTATATAGACCGGATGCCGCGAGGAAATAATTGGTATCAACTTTATTTGATACTTTTATTTTAGCTCAAATCATTAACACGAGTACAACTTTTCTAATTCCTAAAATAAAATATGGCAATGTCATTTAAATGATGGATGATTAATTGAATTCGGCAAACATCAGTTCGAGCTGTATATACTAAGAACCTATTAGTGTAATAAAAAGATAAAAAATAAAAACATATCAAGACAGGCTTTTTTTTAACACAAGACTTTTATTACCCAAGTTCATTCTAGTGTGTGAATGCAAACAACTATTTCGCTTTAACCTTAGCCCGCCCTTTTAAACTTTTTTGATAATACCCAACATTTACAAAGTATGATAAGTGGTAAAATATGGTTTGAATAAAATCGAGAAGCATGGGAATTAATCATTCCTAACAAGGTATGACAATTGATCATATTGGTGCAGGGCTTTGGAGGAGCTAAATGCCAACTTCAACAAACTAACAAAGCTTCCAGACACCTTGGGGTTTGAGCTCCACAACTTGAGAAGGCTCTCTGTGAACTCCAACAAGCTCATCATCCTCCCCTACTCCACCTCCCACCTCACCAACCTCCGGGTTCTCGACGCCCGGCTCAACTGCCTCCGAGCCTTACCGGAGGACATCGAAAACCTCCTCAACCTGGAGGTGCTCAATGTCAGCCAAAACTTCCAGTACCTCACCTCCTTACCGGACTCCATTGGCCTATGCTTCTCCTTGTTGGAGCTTGACCTGAGCTACAACAAGATCACCACCCTCCCCACCTCCATTGGCTGCCTCCAAAAGCTGCAAAAGCTTCATGTAGAAGGGAACCCGCTTGTGAGTCCCCCATTGGAGGTGGCAAAGAACGGTGTGGACATGGTGAAAGAGTACTTGTGCGGGGTGATCAATGGGAAGCATGAAAACAACAAGAAGGGGTCTTGGCTTGGGAAGATGGTGAGGCACAAGACGTTCAATTTCAATAGCCCCCTCTTCATTGGGTCAGGGAGAAGGATGGCAACCTTCTCTCCGATTATCACCGGCTCGATGGCCTGGCTTCTCCTAGACAGTTGAGCATGTTCTCGCCCAAGAGATTGTTCTCGCCCAAGAGCTACTTTAGCCGGTGATTGTTGCAGTATTGAATCCCAAGTATCATATGATGATTTTTTTAAATCGGGGATTGAGGTACCAATTATTTTTTTTCCCGAGGGAAGAAAGTGATCTTTGGGTTTATAATGGATGGATGATTGGTGGCTACCATCCACATGAAGAAAAAAGAGTTTGGCTTAGGTTCACTATTGTATATATGAAGAACTTGGGTTTTGGTTAGTTTGGGATCTGGGTATCATTCGTGAATTCGTCTTTTCTCTCATTTTCTAAAGTATTTCTGAATTATGATCCTCACTTGATTGACGGCATTCAGTTAAAGCAGGATTGGCAATGTAACTACTGTGTTATAATAAGTAGTTTTTCCTATTCGACAGCAGTACCTGCTAATATTTTTCCAGCTGATGCATATTTGACAGGAACGAGAAAGCACATGAATGTTTACAAGAGAAAGAATTTAGGTCTCTCGACGAAGAAAAATACCATTGTAAAAATTTTGCATTCATCAATGGGCTGTTTTTCTCTCTATTTTTTATATGGGCAAATTAGAGGGAAATATTTAACACAAGGAAAGGTCCCATACGAAGTCTGGATTAGCATACAAGTAGTTTATTCAATTCGCAAGCCGAACCAAAAATTCCACCTCCCACTATATTACTCGTCAATTGTCCTCCCCCAATTGGTAGCTCTTAAAATTGGAATAAACCAAAAATGTATTACAACCCCACGAAACTCAATCAAAGATTTAGTCTCCAAATTCGAAACCAAATGCTCTGAACTTAACTTACTATGATGCCGACTATTCAAAATATGCAACTACATTTGAGTCTAAGATTGGCCATCGCATTCTCGTTTTCATTGGCAACCTAAGAAAATATATTGAAATTTTAAATTATGGATCAGAAAACTGAACTTGAACTCCGGATGTTTTTCCGAGTCTTGGTTTGAGCCGTGAGCTCCCGAGCTGCACGTATCCTGCAAAGGCCAAAAGGAAAGTAAACGAACTTATAGGGGCCCAACTGTTTTCATGCGCGTCTGATAACTTATAGCATTTAATATGGAAATCAATTATCATTTTGTCCCCCTAGCTAACAAATTCAGAGCGGGTTACGAAAACAGCTTTCACTACATGCAACAATTGAATGCCATTTATTGAATAAGCTCAGACACAAAGCAAATGGCACAACAATCCAATCGAGAACGATACAAACAAAAGTAGATATTATCAGGCAATTAAGTAGATAAAGGAAGGGTATAGTAACTTCAAACGTAGATATTGTAAAAAGTTATGTTTTGTTTTTTGTTTTTCCATACGGCAATGCTCTTTTTCACACCAACATTTTTTCATTAGAAAGATAAACCAATCAAATTCTTCAAACCAATATTCGCCAATTTAAAACTTCAGCTACATGAGATTAACAAAATATAATTGAAAAACCCATCATCATTGTCATAACCATCAGTCTTCACCTTAGCATCCCCATGCCACAACTGCATCGTAAATGTAAACTGTAGAAGTAACAAATAATAAGTTTTTATGTTATTTGTTTGTGATTTAGTTTTTCCACAAATCTCTAGATTAAGTAACAGGAAGGAATTACCAAAACATATAAAAACTCAAAGTGTCAATAAATGAAAATTTTGTTCTCGACTCTTTCGTATCTGTAAATAATATTTATGGGTCACTTTGAAAAATTTTAACTCCAAATTTCTAGGATGATTTATTCTTTTTTCATGTTGTTATTGTTAGCAAAACCTTTAGCTAGTTATGTTCTTCTTTGGTGAAGCAATTAGTGTTCTCTTTATTTGTATTCATCCCTTTATATTTACAACTTACATGTAGAGTTGTGGTCACCAACCATAGATTAACTAGTATTTCTATATTGACAACATTAAACCAGAAGTACCTAATAATCCAGCACAAACACGAGCATATAAAACTAGAGTCTCAAACTTTTATCCAGGTCGATCAACAAATGAACACAGGTTAAGATACCTTCATAAAAGGAGACCTAATCAGAAATTGGAGAAAGTGGATGAAAAAGTTGTAAGAGGTGCCTCTAGCCACAAGACGAAAAAGGCAATAATTGTTGGCAATATGGAAGAAAAAATTGTTTATCTTTCCACGATCATACTACACCCTGACGCCAAGTCACATTCCAAAATATGAAAAGAAGCTCAAAATGAAATCTGAGACCATCCATGTACAAAAATCTTGAAAACTAATAATCTAGATCAATTATTCCTAAATGTTGTCATTTGATTACTTGTGATAAGTTCTCTTAATCTTTCATCACTTTAACCCATCAAAGACCAATATTTACATTCATATTCATACATTGGCATGCCAACCCCAAATTCCCACTTACAAGTTTTCTAATTGAGCTCTAAATATATTCAAATGCAATATGTGAGCTACCATCTGAATCACCATTACTCAATAGGTTTGTATTTGGGCTTCTTGTACATGGTCCAGATCAATTAGATCAAATTTTCCCACTGAGCACAACCCCTAAACAACAATTTACTTGATAGTATCAAGTAATCCACCAAGCAAATGAGAACTAGAAACTGGAAATGGTTATCCAGTTCCCTGTTTTACCGACCATATCGAATTAAATTGGAACAAAAATAATTCATATTTTCTTGACCGTTTAAGAAACTTTGAAAGAGAAAGAGCGTTAGAATTAACCACACTGCTTTCTTTGACTGCTGCTATTCACCATTTTAAGATGAGGGCTTTATAGTTACTTTACATCAACTTAAAATCTCTTGAACTCTTCAAAATCCTTAACCTTTTGTTGTGCTCCTTGTTAACCAGCCACAGCACCATCCACCTCTACCACAGCACCACTATTGTTTCACCAACCTCTGCCCCACCTCACGTTTGCACCGCACCTCACCTCCCTGCAGTAAGTCTGCCACCCAGCTCCCCTTAGCCGCTCAACTGTCACTTCTCCTTTCTGCTTGTGTTGGACCACTGCCAATCGTATTTTTTTAATGAAATATGAAAAAAGTTTGTTGCTTGATGGCTTGGAGTGATCTGTCTTGATGTGGTGAAAATTTAGAGTTTAATTTGTTGGTGGTGTTTTACGTTTTACTGTTGCTGGTTATCATCTATAATTTTGTAGGTGTTTTTTTGAGCTTTCTAGCCATTAATTGATAATTCAAATGAGTGAACTTTTAGTTAATTTTGTGTTTGATTTAGATGGTATTGATTTTCTGCTATTCGGTTTGTTCTTTTTAACTAACTTATTGCAGCTGTTTGGTTTGTTCTTGCGCACCAGCGTTCATATACAAGTAAGAAACATATGTCAATAAATGTAGAATAAAATCCAATGACTCCCCAACTACATGTGTAATCTAATATTACCAGCTCTTCATGTCCTCATCATTTACTCCACATTTTAAAGAGTTGAAATATGTATCTAGCTCTAGCAAACACCCCCACTCCACTCCGATTACTGGTCAAAAGTGGGAACGTGAAAGAAGCGCAAAGCTAAGATATAAAAATATTACCACTTTTACAGTAGCAGAAACACTGGAATGGGATAAGATAATTACTAGTTTATTGTTCTAGCTCAGTTTATTGTTCATTACTAGTTTACTGTCAATGACTACTTGCAGTCATCTACTGGAATAATCATGTTGTTCAGAATTTGTCTAATTTAAAGTTTCCCTTGTTAGCACTGAACTATCATAGCTCTAAACATCTCATGTTATTTTTAACCTTTTTGTGAAATGATTTCATCTCCCAATTTCACACCACACCTTCAAGTGTAAAGGAAATCTTGCAACTTTAATATATAACATTCCCATTGTCATCTCTTACTGTATATTTGTTTAGGGAATCCAAAACATTTGAGTAAGTTAAGGAAAGTGACAAGAATGATACTAATAACAATGAAAGTAGTGGTGCTAGGCGATGCTTGCATAAGAGACGAAATGTATGGTCTATTGTTTGGGATCATCATAAAAGAGTTCCATTACTTGTTGAATCTATTGATGCTTTTTGCAATTATTGTCAAAAGAAGTACAATGTTCAAGGGAAGAATGGAACTAGTAAGTTGAGGTATTATACAAACAATTGTGTGGAGCATAACAAAAACATGAAAAAGGTTTATGATATGAAACCAATGCTTCTGAAAGCCGAAGATGTGCAAGAGGATGGGGCAATGGAGTTAAGAATTTTGTGTTTGATCAAGAGGCTGCACAACAAGCTTTTGCTCGTGCAGCAATTTTCCATGAGTTGCCTTTCACAATTACCACTTATACTTTCTTTAGAATTTTTCTCAAGGTTGTGAATCCAGCTTCCAAACCAATGTCTCATACTACACTTAAAGAAGATTGCATGAAGGAGTATCAGATGGAGAGAAAAAGTTGACAAGGTTTTAGAGGGTCTCGATTGTCGTGTTTCAATTACATCTGGCATGTGGATTCTGATCAAAGCAATAGTTATATGCCAATAACATGTCCCTACATAGATGAGAGATGGAGGTTGAAAAAAAGATCATTGCTTTTATTTGGTGGAGGGTTCTCACATAGGAGATGTTATTGCTAAGGAAATTCATAAGAGACTATTTGAATGGAACATTGACAAAAAGCTTTTTAGTGTAGCCTTAGATAATGCAACTGCAAATAATTCGGCTCTTGAAGATTTGATTAGTCTTTTATCTCAAAAGATGGCACTTCTTTTGAATGGTAGCTTTGTACATGTTCGTTGTCCTGCATATATTTTAAATCTTGTAGTTCAATATGGACTTGAGGAGATTGGACCTACAGTTAGTAAATTTGGGAAAGTATAAAGTATGTTCAGCATAATCCACAAAGGCAAAAGAAGTTTGATCAAGTGGCTGACCAAGTTCGAGCTCCTAACAAGATGTTGATATTAGATGTCCCTACAAGGTGGCACTCTACTAACTTGATGTTGGAGGTTGCTTTGTTGTTCAAAGATGCTTTTAGCCGCTATGATGAAATTCAAAGAGGTTACGTTTATGAGCCTTCTAGTGAGGAGTGAGCAAATGCAAGTATTTTTTTTGTGATTTCTTGAAATGATTTTATGACTTGACAAACCTCTTTTACACCAAAACCACTCCCACCTCTAATTTGTATTTTGTGGAGATATGTGAACTTCATTTGATGCTAGTCCAAGGTAACAAAAGTGAGAATGAGCTTTTGACTTCAATGTCTAAGAAAATGTTGTATAAGTCTATGAAATATTGGGGTTGCATTAGTCCTTTTTTTGCCATTGCTTCTACCTTGGATCCCCAAATAAAAAAGAAGTCCATTGAGTGGTATTACCCTTTAATTTACAACCATGGAGGGTCTAAGATTGCACAAGTTGTAAATGCTTTGAATGAATTATATGCTGAGTATTGTAATTGTTCACCTCAACCTGATATTGGACAACCTTTATAGTTAGCGAAGGTACAATGAGGGTGAAGGCTTGTGATCATTGGTGCAATATTCAAGTGACCGTTGGATCTTCAACCACAAGTGTGTTACCTAGCCCAATAAGTGGTTTTAGTCAGTTTTTGGAGCAAACTTCATTAAATCAGCCTGCAAAATCTGATCTAGAAATGTACCTGGATAAGGCTAATCATCCTCCCCAAATGGATTTTGACATCTTATCTTGGTGGAAACTTAATTCAGCAAAGTACCCTATTGTTTCTCTCATGGCTAGAGATATTTTAGTGATCCCAACCACAACTGTTGCTTCAGAGTCTGCTTTTAGCACAGGAGGTAGAGTCTTTGATTAGTATTGATGCCCCATGCATCCATAAACTGTTGACGCACTAATTTGTGCACAATAGTGGATAAGTGACTTCCAGGGTAATGCTATTTGTCATCATAAAAGATATTATGTTGAGTAGCTTCTAAAATTTAGTCTTGTTTAGTTTTTTTAATTGTAGAATCAGGTTCTGTCTCTGATCAATTTGCAGTTCTAAGAACTCTCATCTCTAGACTTAGATGATGGTCTTTTGACGAGCTCAACCTCATTGATAGATTGATTTCTTGAATAGTAAGCACTGATTTTTCTGTTACACATGTTTTTTTGTTGATTTTGTCCAGAGTGATCTGGATAAATGCTGATTTGGAATTTTCCCCCATGTGTTCTTGATTTGGATAAGCAATGATTGAGTGATGTTTTCTTGTATGGTAATAGAAAACGGTATAGTATATTTGGCCTTACATCTCTGCTGTTTGCAGCCTCTTAGATTGATTTTTCTTGCTCTAAAGAGCTTTGGTTATCAGAGATGCCTTCATGTTGCTTGATGAATTCAGCTGGTCCATATGGGTCAATCTGTATCGTATTTGTCAAATGTTTTGTATGCATGTCAATGCTGTTTAGTATAAGATAAGATGAATTGCTGTTTCGAAGAAGATAAGAACATACCTGTTTGACATGGCTTAATAAGTATAATTCTATAAAAAAATTGGCATAGCCTTGTTTTCCCAAGGATTAGCAGATCATGAAACATAACAAGTACCTTAATAGATTGTGCTTGATACAACTCATAAAAAAATTATGGCTTTGATTCTAATCGAGATATATTGAAATTTGAAAGGCACACAATGGTTAGCAGGAATGCCTTTGGTTGATCAAACCATATATAATCTCAATTGATAGTTGGATTTTTCACTTTTATGCTAAAGTGATGAACTTTTTCTGTTACATTCATGCAGAAGAATTTGTGGAGGGGATTTACAGCTGTGTAGAAGATCAAATGAAGAACAGAACTTTAGGGAGCTCATGGAAGAGCAAATATGCTCTTTTGACCTTTTGTTTTTTTCTATTTTGTTGATTGATAATCAACTCTGATTATTGCTAATTTTCTATGCAGTGTATAAAAAATTTGGCAGCATATTATGTATCCCTAAAAACAGTGAATTATGACCCAAACAAATTATATAGTGATTTAGCTGTTTTACCATTGATTAAGCAGTCAAAAGTCACTAGTGACAATGTATGGTGCGGTAATAGTTAATGGTGGAAAAATTGGAAAATGACAATCGTAAATGCCTTCAAGGGCACCATAATTGCACTGCTTGTGAGCAGGCTTGGCAAATGAGCTGAGCCAGCTCAACTCGGCTCAAATAAGCATGATTTTGGCACACATTAGGGCGAGTTTGGGCTTGAACTGGGCTCGTCTTGATGGGGATTGACCCAAACCTAAAAGCTGAGTTGAGCCTTAGGTAGTCAGCTCACCAGCCAAGCCCAGCTCAGCTCGTATCAGAGCTCAAGCTTGCCTCGATCTTGAGCTTGAAAGGGAAAATGCCACTCCCAATCCCCATGGGCTTAGCCCTTTATTGTTCCCTGAACTAAATGCCAAGCACAAGCCCAAACCCAAACCTTACTTCCTTCTTCTTTTCTTCCTCTTCCCTTCTTTCTTCTTCTCCTCTTCTTATTCCTTCTGCTTTTTTCCCCCCATTGCTTTGATCGAGCCAAGCCTGGTCGGATTGAGTTCGACTCATCAATATACAAGCTAATGAGACAAGCCGAGCCCTCCTTGGCTCACCTCGCATCAACTAACAAGCCCAACCAAACCAAGCTCAAGCTTGGCTCAGCTTGTTCACCAAGCCTGGATGTGAGGAAAAGATTGACCCTGACTATAATGTGAAATAGTACAAGGAACCGGTGTACGTGGTCAATTGCCAAACTTGTATGAACAATGGTGGACATTATCCCTTGTTCTGCACCACGTGCAGAGTCCCTCAAACGTTAATTAGAAATTCATGAAGACTACTTAAGAGGAGTTCAAATTAGGCCCAAACCCATTTTTCTAAAAAGAAATTATTTGATAATCAACCAAGGTTGCATTTCTTAAGCTCTCTCCCGTCAAGTTCAACCACTTCTCTACTCCATATTTCATCAATTTCCTTGCCTGCCAAATGATCATTGCAGGCACTACCACATATCCACCAACATTGTTCTATTCGCCAAGAAAAATTGGATCTCAGGCACAACAATATCATTATCATATCCCAAACATTGAGAACGCATGAACTATTAATTGAAACCAACATGAGAACGAGCACCACACACAACTAGTTCGAAAGATTCACACACCAAATCCCTAAATCATAATTTCCACTACAAACTAAGAATTTTAGCTAAGAAAAAAACCAAAACAGAAAACTCACAGTATTGGAAGCACCAATCAACCGAGGTAGGCAGGGATCTTGATCCGAATGAAGAGCATGCTCATGACGTACGCGATCACCACCGCCGAAACCCCGGCAGAGGCGAAGGAAACCCTCACGCTCTTGGCGCGGTTGCGATCGATGGCGAGATCGAGCAAAATGATGCCCAAACCGCCGAGCACGAACATGAAACCGGAGGACAGCCCCTCGATGATGTACTGCCCGTTGACGCGGCCGGGGAGGAAGACGACGGGGCGGACGGTGCCGGTGGCGGGGTCCTGGGAGCTGCCGATGCCGGGGGGCTCGACGATGACGTCGTAGACGAGGCCGGAGACGACGGCGAAGTAGGCGGCGAGGAGGAAGGCGAATACGGCGGCGGCAGAGGGGAGGGAGATGGAGGGGAGCTTGAGGCGGAGGCGGGGCGGCCGGAGGAAGGAGTAGGGGAGGAAGCGAAGGAGGTGGAGGAAGGGGTCCATGGAGGAGACCACGTCCGACGCCGGCGACGGCGCCGCGGCCGCCGCAGCGTCAGATCTTGGCGGCATCCGCGGCGGCGGTCTTCGATTTGGGGAGGGTTTGTTGGAGGTGGACTCGAACTTGTTGTGACCGCTAGACCGGATTTGTAGTTTTGCTCGATTTCGTACACTCTTGAGAATGGAAGGACGAAAATCAGCGGACTAAGGCATAGTTTTATATAAGTATACGTAGTTATATGGGATTTTGTCCGGTGATATATATTTAATTTAATCGGGTTTATCCGAGTTGAACTGTATTTTAAAATTATAAGTAAAATAATAATTAAATATTAAAAGTATATTTTGTCATAAATATTTTGTTAAAAATACCAATTAAAATAACCGAATTGTCAACAAATAGCCGGATTTTGTAAAAATTTTATACTAAAAATCAAGTACCAATTAAAATAGATATAAAATATTAAACCATACCGGATTTATAAGCCGTGCATGGTATGCCGAGTACAACCGGATAGCATGATATTACATTTAAATTAATTCCTTTAATAATTATCATCACACATATGAATAAATATTTATATGTTACCACTTTAGATCTTGTAATTTTGGACAAAATTTTTATCGCAAAAATATTTTTAAACTATCTACTAGTCGGAGAATTAAACCTTTGTAAGGAAAAGAAGTCTTAAATTATCTTGAATAATCGGTTTATAAAAAATACCAAAAATAGGTTGGTTGGATCTAACCCTAACTAAAATAACAACTCAAGCGATGAGTCAAATACTAGCCTCCATAGGTCGTTCATGGTGGTTTAGATCTTGCTAATTGGACCTTGGAGCAGCCAAATTCTGTTGCCCTAGCAACAAGGCAATTCCCAAGGCCTTAGCTCCAAAATAGGTTGGGAAAAGCTAGATATGGTTGTCGTCAACACCTTTAACCTAGGGCTACTAAATTATTATTATTATTTTATAAAACATTTAGGACACATGGCCACCTTTGGGTAGATGATTTGACCGGTGGCAACCCATCAAATTTGGGTGCCATGAAGCAAGGAATAGCCTGAACTACATGCGACCGATTTTATTGAGTTGGTATAATTTTGGACCGGAGTTGGTTAAGTTATAACATCCTAATTTGGCTTGTAGAGTGAACCAAACCAAAGTATTAAATTATAGACAACTGCCCATGCTTATTTAAAATACAAAACTGACCTATAGGACAGATTTAACCACTCGAGGTATCAAGAGGCGGTAGTATGGAGGGAATCTAATGTATATCCAAAACACACATAAACACTCAAATGCATGCACAAACTTCTAAAGTTGGGCTTATGAAATTAAGACATCCTAAATAATTTCCAAGTTACAAAGGAGACTTCAAATCTTAGAAAAAAATTTGACAAACTCTCCTCTATGACTAGGATGTGGAAAAAATTTACAAACATGTATAATTTCATATTTAACAAAAACAAACCGAGAACATTTCATCATGGAGAAACATTCCAAGAGCATTTCACAATGTTCACAAGGCACTTACATCACATTTTTGCACAATACTCAACATTTTTAATATTCTTCATGCGGTTGATTTGCTTAGTCTTTACATGGGCTATTATCTAGAAAGACAAAGCTAAAAGCTCCCCTAACCAATGTTTCTTCTTTCCTCTAGGTACCTGCACAAGTAACAGTTTTAACATACCTAGGATTTATTTAACATTCAATTCCAGGACTCCGGTGCTTGGAGAATTCCTACATAAATGGTTAGACTTGCATGTCCTAGAGTATACTACCTGCAAACAACTCAACCATAAGTTAATAATAATAATTTCCATATATTTTAAGATAGGGCAATTCCTTGATTCAAAGGCCTGTAGGTTCTTATACATGATTCAAATGACTCACTACCCAAAATACTATTCTCATTATATGGCCAGCTAGCTTCACATAGATAATCATATTAGCTCACTAGTCCCATATAATATTTACATCAAATGATCGACCAACCTGATATCAATATGAGCAAGCTACAACTACAACATATAAGTCAGCCATCCTTATGAGTCATTCTTGATCCTTGCGCCTCTCCAGCCAAACCTGCAACAACATATTATATAAAAATATATGTCAATAACCAAAGATTATCAATTTGGGAATAACCACAAAAAACATTTGCAAGTTGGCAAATGGGTGACCATCATCCATGAAAAACTTTATCATGAACACATGTCCACATCATCAAACTGAATATGGCCATCAAGGTCTAATCATAATCGTTAAGATATCTACACAACCAGAATACTCGACATTAACATACTTGTACTATGCATGAACCGGAATCTGGTCAAGGATAACTTACCCGTGGCCAATAGCGCCTAAATTGATCACTGAAACGCATGGTTCGGATATACTCAACGAATAGCATGTTCATGCTCAATACACATTGCTAGGAGGTATTAAATCTTATAATCATAATCATGATCATAATATGATATATTAATTGCCAAACCAAGCACCATAGGTGGTTACCAACCGGGCCCCTAGGTGGGCGTCGCACTCTCATACATCACGCATGCACAAAAAATCTAAAATTCATACAATTGGTAAAACGCCTAGGTAGGCATGATAAATAGCACTAGACCAATTTTTGATGTAAAACCTATGACTAGAGTCAAAGTTTTACATTAACGAATTAGTCGGTTCAGTTGTTGGTTCGAATTTAGGTAGTTTCATGACATGTGTACTAAGTGGGTCTAGCTGTGCGTTATGAGTGATGAAGGTCAAGTGTACTCAAGTGTATGATAATAATATAAGAAAAATAATGAGAAATGAGTTATAGAGTATATGATAATATGCAGTTATTTTTCTTTTTGTGTATTTGATAATAGAATTATTTTTAGGCCAAATAACTCATTAGGACACATTATATAGCGAATTGGGTGGGTTATTAATTATAGAACACTTCATTTTGATGTTATGGAGTGTATTATATTTTATGGCATTTTCATATTTTTATTTTTTTTAGAATTTATTAAGAATTAGTTATTATTTTTTACTCAAGTAATAGAGGAGTTAACTTTTAATTACGAAATTGCCACTGAACGCTTCACCCCAAAAATCCTCCTCACCTTACAATCGCCACCACGAACTCCGTTGCTTACGCCACCTTCGGCAACATCACCGATGTCGATCGATGCCGCCAAGCTCTATTGGAGCTCCACCAAGCTCTGTCGGAGCTCCGCCAGGCGGTCCCCTACCATCCCAGCCACTGCCCAGCCTCCACAACGCACCAATGCTACACCCTCACGCCATGCCCCGTCGCCGACCACAGCACTCTGCAGTCATCGTGCCACTGTCACTGTCCCTTGGACCCTAGGCAACCTTTCCCCAACCGAATGTAGTCATCATGTCACTATCGTCACTAATCATCAACCTTGATCAGGCGTCACTGACCCCACTTACCATGGCCACCATCACCATCGCCCTCACCATCACTGTGGTTGTGTCGAGCTAAGCTGGTGCTAACCCATAGCTGCGACCACCTTGCCCGAAAAGTTGTTGAAAAGTCGACGAAAGATCAAATTTGCTAGAATTCGTCGGAAATCACCAAAATTTTGCCGAATTCATCTAGCCAAACCCGATCAAACTTTAGATGCCACCAAGTGCCAAATTTGAGTCCCGAAACGCACAACAATACCTATTCGTCGCTGATTAGTGATGATGTGAGGTATAATTGACTCCAACCTAATTATTTAAAATTTATAATTATTAGCACAACCTGCTAGGATTTGATCAATTGGCATAATAAAATATTTTTATTGTAAATAAAATAAATTTACATGATGTGGATGATATGAAATAAATACTAATGAACTGATTAAGTAAATTAAGTATGTGTTGCGAATTAACTGCAATGTCAATTAGGAAGTCATGATGTGAATTGACGTGAATACTTGATATGAGTATGTTAGTTAGGATAATGCATCGTTCAGATAGTGGGCGTTAACTTTTAGATTTAATGTGTAGGTACGAAATAGGAGCTCGCTGCCTAAGCGCATGAACATGATTGGAACTTCCACCAAGTACGTTTAGGATTCGCTTCTGGTTTAACCTTCTCACTCTATCATGATTTGATTTGATTTAGCAGACAAGCAGACATGTCGAGTGATGGATTTATAGTATCCTACTCCACATGGGTCATTTAGCACCCGATGATGAAATCCCTTGAGTTTGTTTTAGAAAACTCAGATCAAGATCGTGATGCGTTCGGGCCTACTATATTATAATCCCTACCCAAACCTATGTATGTATAGTTTTTCGGTTTTCCATTGAGATTTGAGATAACGGGAAAGTCGGCTCAAATGCACAACGGGCGGTTGCACGTGCTAGTCAAAGTAGGCTCTGGATTGGTGAGCGGGTCGTTCATTCCCGAGGGATCTTGACAATTGTATATTTTGAGTTCCTCAAACCCAAAGAAGTGTGGAGGATTACAGGTACTGCAATGTAGCGCACATCTAGACTTGTGGATTCAAAAAGTACTAAAGGCTTATGCCTAAGAGTACTTGGCCTCTGTGCTCAGGGCCTCAACTGAAAAATGGCAAAGCAAGGTCGGTCGGCGGTGAAGAGATCCAGCTGGGATGGGCAGCATTAGCCTTCGCTCTGGTTGGGTAAAGTCATATGTGGGTCAGCAACATTGAGGCGACGACTGGATGACTGCAACGACGATCGCCTTCAACAAGATTAGTGACAAGACTGTGACCCTAGGGCATAGCGATTCGGCGTCGTGGAGGCCGAGCGACGGCCGAGGCGCTCGGGGCAAGACAGCAACGGCAAGGCGGGGCTCGGTGGCATCGATCGACGGCAGTGAGGCGGCTTGAGGCGATCACAGGGGCTGAGTCAAGGGTTTTGGGGAGAAGGTGTCAGGGTGATGTTTGGTAGCAATTCTGTGAATAAAACTTAACTCAACTCTGACTCAAGTCAAAAATAATAACTAACTCATAATAAATCCTTTAAAAAACCCAAAAATAGGGGAAAATCGCGTAAAACCTAATACACACTATAACTCCACAATGATATATTCTATAACTAATAGCCCACCCAAACTGCCCTATAACGCATTCTAATGCATTATTTGGCATAAAAATAATTTTACAATCAAATATAGAAAAAAATATAAGTCATACTTTTATATACTCTGATAACTCATTTCTCATCATCTTTTCGATATTATCATCATATACTCAAGTACACTTGACCCTCATCCCTAATAACTTACGATTGGCCTCAGCTTAGCACATGGTTCATAAAATTAATTCAACTCGAACTAATAATTGAACTAACTGGTTCGCTAATGTAAAACTCTGACTCGAGTCACGGGTTTTACACAAGCGGTTGGCCTCAGTTTAGTGCAGGTATTTTGAAACTAACTTGACTCGAACCAACAATTAAATCGATCGGATCACATGTATAAAACTCTGACTCAGATCACGGGCATTACATAATGTATATAATCCAAGTGGGAGATTGTTTATTTTGGACTTGTATATATGTATATAGTCCAAGTCAAAGATTATTGGATATTTGTAAAACCCATGACTCGAGTTAGAGTTTTATATTACCAACCAGTTAATTCAAGTCGAGTCAGTTTCATGAACAACGTGCTAAGTTGAGGCTAGCTGTGAGTTATGAGCAATGAGGGTCAGGTGTACCTAAATATATGATGATAACGTCAGAAAGATGGTGAAAAATGAGTTATCAGAATATATGAAAGTATGCATATTTTTTTATGTATTTGATTGTAGAGATATTTTTTAGGCTGAATAACACATTAGAACGCGTTATAGAACAATTTGGGTGGGCTATTAGTTATAGAATATGTCATTGTGGTGTTATGGTGTGTAATATATTTTATGGGATTTTCCCTATTTTTTAGGATTCTTTTAGGATTTATTATGAGTTAGTTATTATTTTTTACTAGAGTCAGAGTCAAGTCAAGTTTTATTTACGAGTTTGCCATAGAACTATTTCTTCTCCCTCGACCGCCCAATCGCCGCCCGTATGTTCATAGTTGCTGCCGCCACCACTGACGCCACCCCATCACCGATCGACTCCGCCAAGTACCACTGTGTTGTCGTCATGCCACCCCGAGCACCCTGGTCGCCGTAGAGCTCCACGATGCCGGATCGTTGTGGCCTAGCGTTGCTCTTGCATCACCGATCCCACCGCCATCCAGTGGTCACCTTGATATCTTTGACCCTCCTGCAACCTTCCCTGGCCAGAGCAGAGCCCAATGCTGCCCACAACGGCTAAATCTCCACACCCCACCGCTGACAGCCCTATTTGCCCTTTTTCCGGCGAGCTGCCGCCTCTTCTAACCTCATCAATATTGTAGATCTCGAGCCAGTGCCAACGATACCCCATACTACCAATATCCTGCCAGTAACCACCGGCGACAATTGTGGCTGGAAAACCATCAAAACGCGCCAAAAAATTGTTGACAAACCAGATTCGTTGGAATTCGTCAAACCTTCCGCTGAACTCATCCAGTAGAACCTAATTGAATTTCAGATGCCACCGAGTGCCGAATTCGAGCTCCGAGACGTGCGACAAAACCATAGCCGTCGCTGATTGCCAATTGTCGACGACGCACGAGGTATAATTTATATTAATTTAATTATTTAAAAGTAATGATTATTTTCACAACATGCTAGGATGCTAGGATTGAGTGATTGATGTGTTGGATATTTTTATGTTAAGAAAAATATGAAGATGTGTGATTGTGTGATGTTAAAACAAATGCTAAGGAATTAATTAGGTAGACTAAATAAGTATTGTAATCTAATGCAACATAGAGTAGGAAAACTTATAGTGATTATTATTGATGTGTGTTGATTGATGCATGGTTGATGTGAGTATGCTATAGGATATGTGAATGCATCATGAGCGGGCGTTAGTATTTAGTTTTGATGTGTAGGTACAGAGTAAGAGCTTACTGCTTAGGCGTGTGGACACGCTTGAAACTTCTACCAAGTCTGTTAGAACTTGCTTCTAGTTTTATCTCTATACTCTATCGTATATTGTTTTTACAGGTAAGCAGATGTATCGATTGGTGGATTTATTGTATCCCACTCCACGCGGGTCATTTAGTCGCATGTTATTTCTGGATTAATAACCCTCGAGAATGAGATCCCTTGAGTTTATTTTCGAAACTTGGATCTAGCTCACGATGCCTTCAGGCCTATTATATAAATCCCTTCCCAGACTTATATACGCGTAGTTTTTGCATTTTCAGTGAGAGATGGGATGAGGAAAATTCGACAATTGTGCTACGTGAGCGGGCACGTCTTACTCGAAGCCGAAAATACTGACAATCGTGCTACTTGAGCGGGTATGTCCCAGTCGATAGCGGGCTCTAGATTGGTGTGCGGGTCGTTCCATTCCCCAGGGATCTTGATAACTCCATCTTTAAGTTTCTCAAACCTAAAGAAGTGTGGAGGTTTACGGGTACTGCTATGTAGTACATGTCTAGACTCGTGGTTTTAAAGGGCACTGAAGGTGCATACCTGAGAGTACTCGACCTATGTACTCAGGGTTAAGAGTAATATGGAGGATGTAGAGGACATAAGGGAAAAAAATGAATTTGTTGTGCAAGGGATATATGAAAATGCCAAGTCATGGAATGAGATAGAAAGGGGATGTTGTCGAGCCGAGGCTGATGACTCCTAATTAGTGTCCTTATGAGAGTTCTAATGGAAGTTATAAATGTTTTACTTTAACAGGAGGATCATCCCTCCTGTGTTAGGTTGTTACTAGCTATTTTTGGATTATTAACACTCGTTACTAATGATTTTTTATTATTTATGTAGGTGAAAATCTCGAGGACTGAGCGTTGTCAAGACCATGGAGGAGTAGCAAAGCTCGTTGCACACATGTACCTGCTGAATGTAATAGATGGTAATGATGATTTTTAAGCTTTGTGAATGATGAGTTTGTTTAAGATTATTTTATGAAATGCTATGAACATTTTGTCTGTGAAACGAAACTAGAATGAAAGTGAACAGGGAGCCTTGGAGTTTAGACTTGGCTTGAATGAGGCAGAAAGTGAAAAAGACTAGAATGGAAATGATAATGTCATGTTTTGGAATTATATCAATATGAATGTTTATTGTGTCGTAGACAGGTTGGCCCCCTATTGCACTTTTAGGAGAAACTCTGTCTGTTTTATTTTTAAAATATTATTTATTTTCAAACTTGTTTTCACAGTTGTTCTGTTTGTGCATGATAGCATATCATGGCATGTATATAGGGCCACATTAGAACCCAAACATCTCATCCATACATTGCATACTTGCACTACCCTTTTAGGACGCAGATGGTAGATCTGAGTTAGCCTAACCGAATCTAGTAAATTAACGAATGGTTCTGTCGCCAGTGACATTTTCGGGTCGGTTCATGAGTGAACCGAAACGAGGTGTTATAATATTGAATTTATATACATGTATATATTGATAATTATTTATTGTGTGTTGTCATTAAAGATTAAGCCCATTTAAAATTGATCTAATAAAGTTTAAAATTGTTGGGTTAAGAGTAATCAATATGAATATGAGTTACAATATTAGTAGAAACCTAAGCATTTACTTCTAGCTTATGAAGGGTTAAATTAAAATTAATGGAAGACTTAATGTAACAATTTGGTATAATGGGTCATGGTCCCTAAGTTTAACTAGATGGTTTCTTTTTTGGCATCCCATCGCAAGTAAGGAATAAAGGCCATATATGATAATTTAGAAATTATAGATCCATGAGATCGAAATATGGAATTTATTGATTTTTTTTATACAGATTAAGGTACAATGCTGCATCCAATTTTATTTATCTTAATGATTTAATGTAAATGACGAACTTGGGGTATTTATCAAGTCAAGTTTTTTAATATCCCTATCTTTTCATTTTTTTTGGATTCTTAGAGTTTTTGGACCATTTTGCCTCGATTTTCGTGTATAGGATCATATTTTAGTTTTGCTTTATTTTTGACTAAATGCACAACCAAATAAGCAATAAAATAGCTAGATAGATATATGCAACAACCTAATAAGAAAACTACGTGTAATGATATGGTGTAATACTACCCAATACATATCAAGAACTTAGCACATATAAGTAGATAAATAGGGGAGGAAGAATACTAAAAGTAGCTATTGGGATCTGTCATCGCGTCAAAGTTGCTGGTACAAAACATGCATCAAATAATACATATAAATATGCATCAAAATAAAGGCAAAATACTAAGTTTATATGAGTACAAGTGTATGTAACAACCCTTTTTCCTTCTATCAATGCTAGCTCAACTTAGAGAAATACTAAGTTTATATATATAAAGGGAAAAATATCAATAATGAGTGTCACTAACACCAAAATAATTATTTTATAAATTAAACAATACATAGATTTTATAAATGCCTTCGAGTAATATTTATAAGATGGCACCGGTCACAAATTGTCACTAAAGACATGCTCTATTGTAATGGCATATACACATATATTACGACAGGATTAAAATAAATGTTCAAATTATTCAATTGTCAAGATTATTAATTTACAAATTCACAACAAAGAAGATTTTGAAGCTGCTGCCATGATTAGATCCTGCAGTTCCTCTTCCGTTCTGTTTTCCTTCACCTGTTTGGATAAAAAAATTGGAAAGTTCGGTGCAAATATTTTGATGTTGTATGATTCGCACTAATAAAGATGGTGTTCTAATCTAGATGATATGAGTAGTTAGTTAACTAAAACAAATACTCATATTAGGATTGAGCTTTCACTTGGTTCCGTTTCAGTTTGAAACCGATGGAACCAAATTCCCGAATAGGCATTTGGCTACCCAAATTTTAGACCGACCCAAACTTGAAGTTGGTCTAAAACAAAACCAAATTGAACCGAAATATTTCATTTAGTTCAGTTTGGTTTATTTGGAAAGTGAATTATTAAAATTAATTATAATTTTGATAATAAGTAAAATTAAAACATAGTTTGACTATCATAATCATATTCAAAAATATTCTATACATAAATATTAGTTAAACAACTCAAATAAAATACAAATAAATAAACAAATAATAATAATAACCCATATAAAGTGTGAATATTAAGTTTTATTTTATTTTATTTTGGTTTAGCCTCGGTTCAGTTCTAAGTTGAATTTTACAGACTTAGAAAATTGCCCAATGTGGAAACCAAAGCGAACTAAAAAATTTTTAAAACCAAATCAAACCATTTCGGTCAATTTTCTCCATTTATGCACAACTTTGCTCATCCCAAAATCTTATCAACATGTCAACCACTTGTGGGTGGCGTACAACTTGGTGCGCGTTAGGGCATGTTTTTCTCAAAAACAAACACACACACACAAATAAATAAATAAATATATATATATATATAATCATATAAAAAATTTTATTTCATTAAGCGGTAAATTTGTTATTACCCACTTAAATTAATCTAGTTGTTGATCATCCTAGCTAGTGCAATTACAATAAAACCAACTCAAAGAAGCTTGATCATGATAATAATATAGTGTGATATTTTCTTCTTGATCTCTCGTTCTATACTTTTGGCAAGGCAAGGCTGGCTTTGATGAAGGCTAGAAAGGAGACCACTCATTTGCCCACTGTATATATTACCTTCTTTTGTCACCCAACGACTACTTTCCAAAAATAATATAGAGAGTAGAGATATCTATCGACTCTTGGAATCTTTACCTTACACGCTATTTGCCACTCGTTATGGGTAAGATATTATAGATTTATCGGGCATATACGTAAAAGCACAGAAGATAAATATATCTATTTTTATTAATAAAAAAAATAATATTGTTTTCTAATTAAAAATAAAAGATTCTAATTAAAATATAAAAAATTAAATTATTCTATAATAATATATCTTTTCATTTAATTAAAATTTATTTTTAAAGTCAAAATTATATTAAATAATACATTAAATTATTATAATTTATCTTATATTAATTTATCCGTAATATAAGCCTTGCATATGCCACCACATCTTACCTTAATTTACATATGTAAAATAGAGTTGCAATGAATTACTTTTAGAAAAGCAGTGGTGAGCATTTGGCTTGGGGCCATCTGGTAGATAGCAGTGGACGTTAGCTCACACTGGAGGCTCTCAAGCACGCGCTGCACGAGAGCCGCCCCACCAGACTCAGACAATCTCCACCACATCTTCACCGCGAATATCCCCTCCGTCACCTTCTGCGCCTCCACCTAAACAAATCAAGAATCACACCCAATTTGTAAAGTCCAAATCTATATTGAAAAACTTCATCAAAATATACATAAAAAAACGTAAAACTTTTCCCTCTTTTTTTTGTCAAATTATAAAAAAGACCATGCACGAGGAGCACATTGAAGCATGCAAATTTAAAATGCTCAGCGCTCATAGTTTTTATAAATTCATTCTATTAATTTTGCTGCAGCGTCCATTTGTCAAAACGGAAAACCTAATTATAATTATAATAATATATATATATATATACACACACAAAAATAAAAAAATTTCTCGGTTGCCTGAGCTTCAAAACTACAAATTTACTGCTGGATCTAACTCTTGCACCAGTCATGATGTCTACATTTTAATTTTAAGGTAGGGAATTAATATATCACATTGACAAACGGGGCTAAATTTCATGTAGAGTATAATGTACTTGGTTACAAGCAATAGATGTTGGACCATTATAATTTTTCTATTGTTTTTTGTTCTTGTAAGATTATGTCTTGCGGCTGGCTTACAATGCTTTCTTCTTTTCCTTCGAAACCATAATTAGCTCTTGTCTCTTTAATTTCGAAGGTGTTTCTGATTCATAAAAATTTATTTTCACGGAAAAAAAGTTCGATTAAATTATGTGTGGAAAAAATAAGTGAGAAAAAGCTAACGTATATTGTACTTAGAATTATTGCTTCCCTAGAACTAAAAATGAACTAGATTGAAACTTGAAATATATATATTTTGCTATTAAATCAATAACTAAAGCTCACTTGGAGGATTCGAGGACCATGGTTTTCCCTAGAAGACGGAGAAGAAGTCTGGCCACGGCCATCTTCCCTTTCAAGCTCCATCTGGATCTGCTCACTCTCGCGTTCAATCTGTTGAAGATACTCATAAGCCCCTTCAAGGATCGATCTTTCATCCTCCTATAACATGTATATCTCACGTCCAACAATTAGTTCTCGGCTTTACATATTTTTGTTACTTTGAAGAAGAAAAGATATATAAAGTACTAAGCATATAATTAACCAAGTAGACAAAGGGCAGCCTTGATGAACATTTCTTTGGAAATATTTGTAGCAAGCAGATCATGAGAAAAAGAAATGAACCCAAAGTTGCATATGGAAAGATAGTTGGGATCTGACCTCGGCGCCCATGTCTGGAACAAGCGATTTGAGAGTTTGCATCTGTTGCCTTAACCTAGATGAGCTCCCACCCCATTCAACATCATCATCAGAAGAGCTTCCCATACTTCCCTGTAGAGTTTGCATTGCTTCAAGCCTAGCCACTCATCAAATGGCTTTCGTTGGAGCAATATTATAATCGATTACTTTACACAATGTTTATATTTACTTGGGATAGGCTTCTCTGCAGTTTCTACTGATTTATTAGTTCTTTTTACCAGCGTGATCCTTTCACTTGTCGTTTTGCACTTTTTTTACCCGCTACGGATTCATGTTACTAAATTAGAAGTCAGAAAAACAATTTTAGCACTCATGAAACACGCACACACACAAGAAAAGAAGGACCGAGAGAACCATGGCCTGTTTATCGTCCAGCTGGAAATGTGCCTAGCTAGCTATTAGAAGGTTTAACTTTACTTTGCCTCTTAATTCTATTTAGTTGGCGTGAAATAGATGTAAACTATATGAAATTTTTAAGCGGTGAACATGGCTACAATAAAACAGAAAATGAGTTACGACAAAATCCGTTATCCATATAATACTAAGAAGTTTAAAAGAAATTTTTGTGACCATGTTTACATATTTAGACTTCAAGTGACAAACGGTGTGAATGGTGACACGGGCCGCGGGGGCGGTGGCGGCGAAGAGTCTGAGCAACGGCTGGGGAGGAGGCTACGATGAGTGACTGTCAAAAAGGAGGCGATAGGGGAGGAGGAGGAGAGGTGTTGTTTTTTAAGATCTGCAGTTCTTGATCATCCTTATGAAAATAGAAAAAAATAGTACGTGATCAATATGTTTTGTGTTCATTTGGTTAATTTGATTGAAAGAAACTAGGCAAGACGTCACATCTTCGCAACTTACTATTACTAACAAATTTTAATTATATATATAAAATCTCATTAAATAATAAGTTATATTATAAAAATTTAATATCTTTAATATAAAATGTAATTGTCTTTAAACATAGATCCAAATTAAATGAGGAGATAAACTATAATAACACAATTTATTTTTTTATTATTTTTTTAAGGCAAGTAGAATGACTCTTGTTAATAAAAAGTTAGAAATTGAGATTAGTAGGATTCAAACCTATGACATTCTTCCGTGGTATTTTTTTCAAAGTAAGTAGACTGACTCTTCTTAATAGGAAGTTAAAAATTGAAGTTAGGGGGATTTGATCCTCTGGCCCTTTTAGTGAGAAGTATATTTATTATTATTATTATTGTATTTTGATTGGTTAGATCTCTTTAATCATCTGCTTGTATTGAGTTCCTTTTTTATTAATATATATATATATATATATATATATATATATATAGTAGATATAAAGTTTGGCCCACATCCCTACCAAAAGTACTAGCATATACTCAATATATTATAAATAAATAAATTTGTATAGATTCAATGCATGTAATATCTTATAAAAAATATTAATCACAATTTTCTACATGTAGACTTCTACACGCAAAACAAATATCTTTTTTTCTTTCTAATGACACAAGAAGGAAATGCTTTTTTTCATAAGAAAAACTACTTAATAGAAAATATTCAAAATTATTTTATACTTAAATACATTAATTTTATAGAGTATAATATATAGAGTATAATATATTGAATATATATATATATAATCATTTTTCATTGCATCATCATCCCCAAGAAACATGCTAGCTGATTTAATTAATTTATTTGTAGTTAATACAATATACTAGCTAGGGTTATTCAAAACTCAATTAAAATCTATTTGGCTCAATAATTAACTCGAAAAAGTCGGCTTAGAAATTTAACTTGATACAAGCTCAACTCGGCTCCACTCGAAATTTGATACTTTATAAATAATTAGATATTTAACCATATTTATCTTAAATTTCTTTATAAAAATATAACTAAATTATAAAATATTATTATATAAAAAGAAATTTAAATAAATTTATACATGAATATACTATCTTTTATGTATAATTATATCAAAATTAAGATATTTTAATTAGAAATTAAATTTTAGTATTAATTATACAAAAAAGAGCGTCAATAAATATGAATAAAGCTAACTCGAATCAGCTCAAATTTGAAATCAAATAATCTAATCTTAAGCTAAGTAAAATTCTAACTCAATTTACCCAATAAGCACCCCTAAATACACATGTACACCGGTTAAAGTTACCAATATGTTATAATGAAAATATATAGTGAAAATGCTTGCCCCACGAGAATATTCAAATTAAACTCTTCCCAAAAAGGAATTGTGAACTTTGTTGCAAAATTCGGCTGATTCCACTCGGAATTGGCCGAGTTAACAAGGCTCGGTGGAAAACTAAGTAAAAAAAGAGATGACCAGGTTTTCTGAAAATCGAACTGGGAATTAGCCGAGTCAAGTTGATTCTAATCCAAATGATCCTGTATTAATTCGGCTCGGAATTGGGTGAGTTGGCAATGGTGACGGCACCAAGGGAGGATGTGGCAGGGGGCGGCAACAAGGACATGGAACCAGGGAGGGGAGGGGCGGCGGCAGGGGCCTAGGTGGGGATCATAGTTGATGTCGATGACGACACCCTTGAGGTAGCTGTTGCGCTCACGTAAGTCAATGGAGTAGAAGTGGGCAACACCCTTGTTGTGGTAGGTGTGTGTGTGTGTGTGTGGGGGGGGGGGGGGGGGGAGCAACGGCAATCAGCGAGATATAATTTGGGGAAATAATAAGTAATATTTTCGTAATTAAAAAAACTCGACTTTAACTCAAATAAAATATAATAATTAATTTTAAATAATTAAAATATATATAATATAATATATACTTTAATATTAAAATGACATATTATATAACTAATAATTTATCGATTTTAACCTATTCAAATAAACTATTTTTTATTTAATTTTTAATAAATCCCTTTAATTTAATAACTTCCCAACAATTCGTTTCAAAAGAGGACGATCGTGAAAGGTTATTGAAGTTGACGACAACAGCCTCCCTCCGTCCACATCTAACTAGATGTTAAAGCTGCCGCCAGTCTTCTGACATTACGTAAGAACTACATTTAACTAGGCACGTATTTATGCTCAATCATCCGAAATATAAAATCATCATTGAATACACGAAACTTTCAACTGATGTTGATAGGAAGAAAACAATATATGCGTTGTCCATGTTTGAAAATGATGAGAAGGGTTTGGAACTTATATTTGACCTTGTATGAGAAGCAACATTAATCATTATTAAATATAGTAATCGAACCAAATTCATAACTAAAATATATATTAAGCCTGATTTAACACGTAAGATTAAATAACATCTGATTCATAATTTTTTATTTAGACCGAAGGTTATATTGCTTAATTTTATACTACCTCCATTATTTCAATCAAATAAATTTAATTTTTATTAATATCAGCTTTAGCCATTATTTGATTTGCATTTTGTATATGCTCCACGTCAATTAAATTAAATGTTCTTAATTTCGTGATTATACTTAAATTATACGTGATTAAACAAGAATTCTGTGTCGTACAATATTTTGGCCGATCACAGTCGCTGACTACAGTATGATTCGCCGGCACCTGCAGAAACTCACCAGCGACGGCGATCAGTAGCCCGAAGCCGTTGAAACCTCACCGGAATAACCAGTCGTTCTCGCCAGATCGGCAGAACATTGAGAAAAAAGAAAAGAAAAAGCGTTTTTACAGATTTGGCCGGATTTTTTCACCGGTTACAGATATGTCGACGAAGTTTTTTTGGTAAAATCTCGCCGGAGAGTACATGCATCAACAAGAAAATAGACAAAGATAATTTTTTTTACAATAAAAATCCGATTTTCTTTTCAACCACGGTCGGCGTCGTCTTCCCCGTACTGGCCTTGCTGGACCGGATCTGGCCTCCCCGAATCAACACGAAAGTGGGAGGAACGGCCACGTCGGTGACGGAGACGAGATGTCCAGATCGGAGACGGTGGATACTCGGGCTGTGGTCCCACTTCCAAACGGTGCGACCCTCCTCGCCACGGGCACAACAACTGGCGGACACAGATAGGCGGCGTGAGGCCGGCTTCCGTGGCATGTGGCCGCGCCGGTGACATGAGGCGGCGGCGGCGGCGGCCCTCGTCTGCCCTCGACCCGCTTACACACCTGAATTTTTGCTCCCTTGCCGCGCCGCCAAAGATATAAGACGGCAGTGTCCACGTCTTCATGTCCGCCTCAGATCAGAATTTGGACATTTTGTTCATTTAGTCCGCCTGATGTGAAAAGTTGGACATTTTTGTTCATTTAGTCCGCCAAAGATATAAGAACGGCAGTGCCACGTCTTCATGTCCGCCTCAGATCAGAATTTGGACATTTTGTTCATTTAGTCCGCCTGATGTGAAAAGTTGGACAATTTGCCACCTGCCAACTTTAGACTGTCCATCTAATTATCTAAAATTCTATATTTTAGAAATAAGTGTCTAGTTTTATTTGAATTTTAGATTAATAAAATCGTATTTAAAAGATAATATTTAACTTATTTTTAATAATCAAATATTAAATTAATAGTTATGACCCTTAATTTTTAGATTTTGTGTCATCTTGTATTCATGTTTATATCCGAATATAATTGGAGTTATGGCTCTTAATTTTTTTAATATTACATACAATTTTTTGTATGTGGAATTTTGGGATTTAATTTTATCCAATGATGTGTTTATATTTTCAATGGTTCATACATTATAGTACACTCATTGTTTATAAAATCTAACATAAATTATTTTTAATTATGTATATTATAGATGCCTAATTCACACGTATCCAAGAGACTCGAGTATACGCATTCGACTTTTTCATTACAAAAAGTTCGTAAACACATTATGTTCTAATTCCAGTCTGGGGTGTCAAACTTTAATATCCGAATATGAGGCCACGCATGTTCTTTTTCACTGCCTTCCACCGTGGTTCAGTTCAATTCTGAATCTTTTCTTCGATGAGCAAACTGATGCATCGTGTTGAAATTATGGAGAGGACTAGATTGGATTTTGTGAACATTGTGAATGGGAATGAGATTTTGATGTCCTAGCTAGCATGATAAAATCTAATGACGGGTACTATTTCACAAAAAGATTTGGTTATTCTTTAAGCTAATACATGTTTCTGTATTAGTCTTTTTCGTTTTTGGCTTGTTTACATGTATTCCATGTAGTTTTATTTGGACTACTTATTGAATAATTTTATGGGTGAATTTTAATTATGTTGGATAATTTTATAAAGGGAGGATGTTGAAAAGTAAGTCTAATTAAGCTTAAGGGAGGATATTATAAGTTAAGCCTAATTTGATGTAGTCAAGAATTTTTTGATAAATATAGAGTCTAATGACTAGAATATCAAAGTATATATATAGGTGTTGTATGTTCATATTGGATTGAGACTCACACATAGTAAATTCACTAGCAGGTTTTATAATGATCAATCTAGTTTGGTCTAATTCTTCCTCATACTGTCGTATTGGATCGTTCTCGTATCAATATTTTGTTGTTATCAAGTCTTTGCCTCTATTAATTTTTGTCTTAATAATGATTTTTTTAAGGGGTTGCAAAGAAGGAAATATATACCTCATAGGCGTTAATTGACGAATAAATTAGTAAAGTAGATATTAGAAATAACTTTTTATATTGTGATGCTTTTTAAAAAATCTAGTGACACTTTTCATTGTGCTAATTTTTTATTTTTACACACTTCAAAATATTGAAATATCTCCATCAAATGATATGAAGACTTTTTTATACAAACCATCACTATATTATTATATTGCAATGATTCATAATTTTGGCTTTCACTATATACATAGTTTCAAGTAAAATGCTAGTTCATATTAGAGAAACCAAAAAGAAATATAATGAGAAAAAAATATTTTAAAGTGAAAGGATAGGAAAACACAACAATGTAAAATTAATATATAGTCCTGCATTTGTGTGTAACGTCTGGCCTTAGTAAAAATAATATAATTATATCTAATATTTGTTGAACAAACAAGTTCTACACCAAAACTAGAATCAAGATCAAATACAAACGTGGTAGATCTCATCTCCTACACTATATATTATATATACATATAGTTTGGATGAGAATCGTGAGATATATTTGATCAACAGAAGTCATGCATGCCATCTTTCCTTCTATCCTTGTACCTAAACCGAATCCACACTCCCCTGCTAGGTGTCATATCCTTTAGGGTATAATTTTTTGTCCAAAAAGACACCATGTGCGGCGTATTTCCCCTGGAAATACCAGCCTTCCACAAGTATACAACCAGAAACGTGTTCCCTACATAGCTTGTAAACAACAAACTCATATAAACAACCACTGACTTGCTACTACACCCGACTAGCACAATGCACACATGCAGCAATCCTATCGGCTATCGGTATAGCTCAGCAATCTATCGATCGCAATATCGATTACACACGAATAGTAGTGCCGCGGCTTGCGACTACCGCCACGCCAAGCAATCCTTAGGGCTATCGATAACCTCAATTACTGCTACCCAGTACGCGGTATGGACTAGTTTTGGAATCTAGTAGAACCGCCCCGGCACCAAACCCTATTGTCGACACACCAGTGTTACGGAAACCCTGTTCCAACCTTTATTGCAAACTCGAACAAAGAATTACAAGTAATATCTCCCTGACTACCTATTCGTCGTGGACATGCAAACCCTAATGATGTTGGTCTTTTTTCCCGATAGGAAGACCATGAAAACTAAAGGAAACCCTGCTCACAAATAATCCTCACCACAACCCTCAAGTCGTCCCCCTGGATAGACTTGTTACATGTAATTCACTCAGCTTGAAAAGCACTCGATTGTGTAGAACACAGAATTGTGTACCCAGATCCCTGGTCGACAAAGGCACCCCTGCACCGCGAAGTTCCAACTCTATACGAAGACTTGGCTGTAGCAACTTCACCGTCTCCCTTCCTAGATCGCAGCAAGCACTTCTCCACATAGCATTTCACCACAATTCACCTAATGAATTCTCTAAAAGAGTCTGTTGCTCAAAGCACAATTCTTCTATTACTCGATTGATTACTCTTCTCCAAGAATCCGTCATCTTTGTAGTTTACTCCTGTGTAGTTATCTCCAAGACCTGAAGATATTCTCTCGGTAGATCACCCGTCCAATTCTCCATGCTCTTCATCTCTGCCATCCAAGTTATTGCTGGAATCCTTGCTCGTGCATATGGATAGAATACCGTAATCTTTTCAAAAATCCGATATACATTACTAGCAACTGACTTTGGCCAAAACCTCTGGCTGCACCGCTAGGCACCGTGTCTCGCCCCCTAGCTTGACCCTAGCACAGGTTCGATCGTCTGTTCAACCTCAGGTCCATCTCGAGTTAACCGCTGCAAACCCTGGACATTGCCACCGCTGGATCACAACACCGCTCGCCCAACGCCCGACAGTCGTTAGCGCTCACGCACCACCTCTCAGCATTGCTCTCACTCACAGCGCTACTGCACATTTCGCCTACTACCGTTCGGTCATGCACGCTGCACTTGCTACCGCTTGCGCTGGCACAGTCATGCTGCTCAATACGCGTTGTTCGGCTCACACTGCTCGTCCATGATCGGTAACTTGTTCGACACTACCTGCTGATGCTCGTGCCAACCTGCTCGCTACTCCCAGCCTAGTGCTCAGTCAACCACACCTGCCTGGACCCAATTCATGACCCAATTAGCATTTTGAGGTTTATTACTACTCGAACCCAGCCACATGCCCAGTACTCCATTCCCACTGCATATGTCGATACTCGCTGTCACCAACACTTTGCTCGTCCACAATGCTCGGCCATTCCACAGCTACGTGCAGCATGGTTCATCTACCTTCAACTCCAACACAGATTAGCATGGCCAATTGTTTCCACCACTAGGGATACCCTGGTCACCCTTTAGGAATATAAAAACGCTAGGAACAACCACCAAACCCTAGCCCCATCACGTCCCATGGACTAGGCCTGTGACACTAGCCACCACTGTTCACCACGAACAACAAACAGTACCTGGCGGCGCTATGGCCTCTGTTGCTAGCGAATAAAACACCACCTTCATCCCCGCCGCCGTCTCCCTCACGTTCTCCACCTTGAGCACCAGCATCCTCTGGGTCATAGAAATCCTATGCGTGGTGAACGGCAGCATCAACATGTTCACACTCGTCTCCCCAACCTCATGTCCCCGCCAAGCTGCATCGCCACGCTCAATGTCCCCTTGTAACCCACTTCCCGGCGACCTCCGCCGTCGACTATGTTGGGTCGGCAGGCGGCAGCGAGGGCAGGAGGTAGGGCGTGGTGAGCTTCTACACCTGTAGCTCGGTCGGGAAGTCGACGTTGGAGAAGTTGTATCGGCTATTGGTGTCGCTGCCTGCGACGAGGACGGAACCGTCAGGAAGCACGCGATCGACGGAGTGGTACATCCGAGCTATCGGAGACGGCTTCAACGACATGAACCTCCCACCCAATAGTTTGGCCGGATTGAGCTTGTAGATCAATGGCTCGAAGTTGGGTTCGAAGGCGACGTTCCACCCGCGGCAGCCCTTCTTCGCGCCGTTGATGATGAGTACCTCGGCGTCGGGAAGGATGAGCATGCCGCTCATCACCCTCGCCGTCGGCATGTCCTCCATGGCCCACTTTGCTGACCGATCGGAGGCGATGAGGCCGCCGCAGGAGGCAAGTGTGTCGATGAAGAAGCCGCGGGCGACGAGGTTGGCTGAGTAGGAGGGCGCCGCAGACGAGGACCTCGGAGGCGGAGGAGGAGGAGAGGTCGACGGGGAGGAAGGTGGCGGCGGCGGAGGCCAGGTAGTTGCGGGAGCTGCAGAGTAGGACGGTATACTAGTGGTGGATGGTGGTGGGGGTGTGGTTGAGGATGATGGTGTGGTTGTTGGCGAGGAGGGAGAGGTGGCCGTCGGGGAGGAGGTAGATGAAGGGGTAGAGGTTGTTCTAGACGTCGTCGGTGGTCTGCTTGAGGAAAGTGAAGTTGATGAGCTTCGTGGGTGGGCTGCCCGGCCCCGGCAAGAACTCGTAGTTGAACTCTCTTCTCCCTCTGAACACCACCACCCCACCGTCCGGGAGGATATAATGTGTGTGTATATACATATATATATATATACATATATAGATATATACATATATACATATATACATATATATATATATACAATCCTAAGTTAGGTGATATACATTGTTATACTTGGCTACACCACTTGCTACGAATCCTTAACTTGGCCCAAGTTAATGAACTTATTAATTTCTGATGAGGAGAGCTAGCTAGTTTTTTTCTTTTTTTTTGGCTAATTTATGTTGAAATTTATGAACTTTTTTAAAGGAGAACTTGTGTCTGCCAATAGCGGATGCCCGTAGGGACGCTAGATTGTGACGGTTGATGATCCGAATCAAACGTCAAGGGTGGATAGCGTTCCCACGTTCGTCCCCTATCGACGGGACGCAATAACCAGTCCTTGTGATCCAATATAGTGCAACCATTATATATGATGTAATTATGCCAAATTGTGATCTTACCATGCATTCACAAATGTGTTTTACTAGAATTCTTTTTTGCATATGTAAATATTGCTCTAGCATTCGTTATTATCCAGGTAGAGAAATATAGATGCAATTATGTCGATAGCAAGATATGTTTATATATATATATATATATATATATATATATATATATATATATATAAAAATACCCCAAATCCGGTCTACGTTCGTGAACCGAACCGGCATGTTACAGGCCCCGGTTAGGTCGGCTAACCCGAACCTAACTTATACGGATCTAATCTCGGCGTCTTAACATGAAAATATAACTCGCAATGCATTGATGAATGCACAAACCCTAATATGGTACTGCATAAATAACATACAATTCAAGCACACACCAATACAATCACGATCAAACTCAATAAAAATTCTAAAATAAAACGAACAGAGTCTCCCTTAAAAGTATAATTAGGGTCCACCCTGTCAAAACAATATATATCAATATATATGCATATATCAACAATTTTAATCACACATAATCTAATATATTGTATATTCATTATAGAACTTGGGGCCATACTCCTGCTGCGCACTCTGATCACATCTCACCTCTTGTCATTATGTTTTAGCTTTTCATCATGTCATAACATCATCTCATTACATGTAATCATATCCTATCATGTCTTAGCATTTCACATCATTCACAATATAATAGCATTATAAATAAAGTATTAACCACTCTATCGATTGACATGTGTGCAAGCAACAACAGCATTCCTCTGTCCAAGCTGGCTCCTCCAACTCGTGATTATTACCTACATATAATATAAAAACACACCGTCACAAGTGTTACTGGTCCGGAAAATAAAATAACTATAACAAGTTGACTATGAGAGCAAACTCTCACATGAAAGAAAGCATCATATACTCCACGTGAACACTCAGAAGGGCACTACTGAAGAGCCACTGGGCTGCAGACCCAGTAGTATCCCGAACTTACTGATCTGCTGCTGATGCTGCTCTCGACATTTTCTTACTTCATTTTCTGGTCTCAAATCCTAAGCCCTCTCCTTACCTCCATATTTCTCCTGGCCTTGAGCACGAAGGCCGAGTACTCTCAGGCAATCGCCTTTAGTACCCTTTGAACCATAAGTCTGGACATGCGCTATACTAAACAGTACCTGTAAACCTCCACGTTCTCCGGGTGTGAGGAACTCAAACGCAGAGTTGTCAGGATCCCTCGGGAATGGAACAATCCTCTAGCACTAATCCAGAGCCCGCTTTGACTGTCACGACATCCGCTCATGGTACGTGCAATCGGCTTCCCCATCTCTCATCTCACTGAAAACGCAAAAACTACATATATATAATGTAAAACCCACAATTCGAGTCAGGGTTTTATATTCAGAACCGGTTGGTTCGACCGTTATTTTCGAGTCAAGTCAGTTTCAAAACACGTGTATTGAGCCGACGCCGGTCTCGTGTATGAGCCATGAGGGTCATGTGTACCCAAGTATATGATGATAACGTCATGAACACAACAGAAAAGAATGAGTTATCAGAATATATGAGAGTATGCAGTTCATTTTTTTATTATGATATATAATGGATCGTAGAATTAGTTTTAGCCTGTTTACTACATTAGGACGCATTACGGGCATTTGGGTGGGTTGATAGTTCTAGAGCATATCATTATGATTTTTTAGTGTTGTTTGATTTTATAGGATTTTTCCCAAATTTTTTGGAATTTTTTTACGACTTAAATATTATTTTTGACTCGAGTCGGAGACAAGTCAAGTAATATTTACAACTTTGCCACCACAACCCCCGCACCCTTCCTTTCTTCCCCAAACCCTTGCCTGACGCAGCCCTTCTGCGCGTCACCACCGCCACTGCAGGCGCCGCCCGGCTGCCGATCGTCGCCGCCTAGCCCCGCGATGATGTCACTGTGTTGCCCCGACCAAGTCCGGCCCCCATCGGGCCGCCGTGACGCGAGGAAGCCACGCCTCGACGCCGTGCCCGCGTTGCGCTTCCGTCGCTGATTCCGCCGCCGACGACCAGCGCCGCCACGATTGGTCAGTCGTCTCAGTACCCTCTGCCCTCCAGCGACCTTCCCCGACAGGAACGGAGGCCATCGTTGCCCTGGCCGGCCGGATCTAACCACCCATCACCGCCGGCCCTGTGTATGCATTTTCCCGCGAGCCGCCACCTCCGTTGGCCACATCGACCTCATAGATGAGTCGGGCTCGCCGAGCCAGTTCCAAGGGTACCCAACACGACCACTTTCCGGCCAGTAGACGCAGTCGGCGACTATCGCCGAAAAACCGCCAGAAGCTGCTGAAAAACCGCAAAAAAGAGTCGAGCCCGATCGAATGTCGGACTCCGAGGAGCGCCGAATTCGAGCTCCGAGATGCGCGACGGGACCCTAGCCGTTGCTGATTGCCGACGACGTGAGGTATAATTACCTCCGATTTGATTATTTATAATTGATGATTGTTAGCACAACATACTAGGGTTAATTTATGATGTGATTGATAGTGTATGGAGGTTAAGTGATCTAATGAACTAAGTAAATTGAGCATGATAATCGTGTATGATGTAACTTAGGAAAAATATAATAAAATTGTCGTGAATAGGATGAGTTAGAGTTATTTTCATATTTATGGTTATTTGACGGTTGATGATTTTGTGTTTAATTGTGTTGAGTTTGATGCATTATTTAGTTAGCGGGCGTTAGTATTTAGTTTTGATGTGTAGGTACGAAATAGGAGCTCGCCGCCTAGGCGCAATGACACGCTTGGAGCTTCTACCAGGTCCGTTTAGGACTCGCCTCTATTTTACGTCTTTCTATTGTATGTTTATCTTATTATTTGCAGGACGGATTAAGTGGCGTTTTATTGGATCCTACTTAACTCGGGCCATCTAGCCGAACAGATTTCTGGATTAATAACCCCTCGAAGATGAGATCCCTCGATGATGATTTCAAAAACAAGATCCACCACAAGTTGCCTTCGGGCCTATTATGTAAATCCCTACCCAGCCCTATATATATGTACTTTCCGCGTTTTCAGTGAGACGAGAGATGGAGAAACCGACTGCACGTACCATGAGCGGATGTCATGATAGTCAAAGCGGGCCAGTGGACTGTTCCATTCCCGAGGGATCCTGACAACTCCGCGTTTGAGTTCCTCACACCCAGAGAACGTGGAGGTTTATGGGTACTGTTTAGTACAGCGCATGTCTGGACTTGCGGTTCAAAGTGTAAAACCCGTGATTCGAGTCAGGGTTTTACGTTACCGAACCAGTCGGTTCGACCGTTGGTTCGAGTCGAGTCAGTTTCATGAACCGCGTGCTGAGTCGAGACCAGCCGTGATTTATGAGCGATGAGAGTCAGGTGTACCTGAATATATGATGATAACGTCGAGAAGATGGTGAGAAATGAGTTATCAGAATATATGGAAGTATGCAGTATTTTTTCTTTTTATATGTTTGATCGAAGAAATAGTTTTAGGCCGAATAACGCGTTAGGACGCGTTGGATTATATTCGGGTGGGTTATTAGTTATAGAGCATGCCATTTGGATGTTGTTGTGTTTGTTATATTTTATGTGATTTTTCCATATTTTTTTAGATTTTTTTAGAATTTATTACGAACTAGTTATTATTTTGACTCGAGTAGGAATCGAGTCAATACTTAATTACGAAACTGCCACTACAGCATTTTTTCACCATCCCGACCTTTTTCACCCAAACCCCCGCCGCCCCTCGTGCTCGTCGCTGCCGCCGCCGACGCCGTACTGCCGCCGATCAACACCGCCCCGCCCCGTCGTGCCGTCGCCGTGCCGCCACGACCCACCCCGGCCACCGTCTCGCCGCCACGACGCCAGAATCGCCCCACGAAACCACCTCGGCCGCCGCCACCGGCCGGTTCGCGCCGTCCGGATTCCGCCGCCGGTGTGACCCTGACGAGCACCCTCTCGCCGTCGCCGACATTTCCCCCATCCTCCCGACCGCCGTCGAGGCCGGCCGGAGCCCCGATCGGAGAACGCCGCCACCGCCGCCCATTTTCGACGCCGCCGTCGACGGCCATCGCCGCCTCGGCTACCCTGTTTGACACCACCATTGGACCGAGCTCGTCGAGCTGGTGCCGATAGACCCCCTGATTGCTCCGTCCCAAATCATCGCCAGAAAACCGTCGGAATCTGCCGGAAAACCGCTGACACTCGCCGGAAAACCGCCGGAACCGCCGGAAATTGGATTTGTGGGAAATTCGCCGGATCATCCGCCGAACGCACCCGGTCCAATCTGATCGGACTTCGGACGCCGCTAGGTGCCGAATTCGAGTTTCGAGCCACGAAACGGAAACCCTAGCCGTCGCCGATTTTCGACGACGCGAGGTATAATTTATTTTAATTTAATTATTTGAAAGTTTTGATTATTAGAATTGCATGCTAGGATTGGTGAATTGTGTGTTATAATAATATATATAAATGTAGATTTGATTAAGGATAAAAATATGAAATTTGTTTGATTGTGTGGTGTTAAAAATAGAAGTTATGAAACTAATTAGGGTTATTAAGTAATAATCATGATCTAATCAAACTAGCTTAAGTAGACTCGCTAGAATTGATATAGGTTGATGTGTGTTGATTGATGTGTGATTGTGTTGATTGTGCGTGCATGCTATAGGATGTGTGATTCATCATGCGGGCGTTAGTATTTAGTTTGATTGTGTAGGTACGGTGTAGGAGCTCGCCGCCTAGGCGCGTGGACCCGTTTGGAGCTTCTACCAGGTCCGTTTAGGACTCGTTCTCTGATTTACGCTACTCTCTTGTGTATTTGATTTATTATGTGCAGGACGAGTTAAGTGGCGTTTTATCGAATCCCACTTAACTCGGGCCATTTAGCCAACGATTTTCTGGATTAATAACCCTCGAGGATGAGATCCCTCGAGTTTGTTTTCGAACTTCAGATCCAGCTCACGTTGCCTTCGGGCCTATTGTATAAATCCCAACCCAGACCTATATATATATGTATAGTTTTCGTGTTTTTGTGAGAGACTGAATGAGGGAAATCCGACTACCGTGCTACGCGAGCGGGCACGTGTGTGTCGACAGTGGGCTCTGGAATGGTGTGCGGGCCGTTTCATTCCCGAGGGATCCTGACAACTCCACCTTTGAGTTCCTCAAACCCGGAGAAGTGTGGAGGTTCACGGGTACTGCATTGCAGCGCATGTCTAGACTTGTGGTTTCAAAGGGTACTGAAGGCGACTGCCTGAGAGTACTCGGCCTTCGTGCTCAAGGCCAGGAGTAATATGGAAGGTGCAGAGGGCGGAAAGGAATGAGATTTGACGCGAGAAGCAATAGAGAAATGGCCGAGGCATGAGAATGTGAAAGATAGGGGACGCTGTCGACCCGAGGGCGACGGCTCCCGTATGTGCCCTGATGAGAGTTCTTGAGGAAGTATATGGTTTTCATTCAACAGGAGAGTTTGCTCTCCTGTGCCAGATTGATATTAGTTATTTTCTGGGCCGGTAACACTCGTTACTGACGGTTTTTCTATATATATGTAGGTGAGGAATGCGAGCGATGAAAGCTGTCGGGACTGCGGAGGAGCAGCACGGAACCGCGCACACATGTACCTGCCGCGTGTAATCGTATAATGACGGTGTGTTATTGCTACGTGAATGATAATTTTGATGTGTTTGTTTAGATAAATTGCTTGTTTTGAAATGAATGGATAAATGTGAATGAGTAGTGAGTTTGGAGTTCAGGCTCGGTTCAATTGAAACGAAGGAGATAATGATGAATGCTACGATAGATTATCATGTTTTACCGTATTTTCATAAAATAGTATATATTTTCTTTTGGTTTCTCATTTATTATTTTATCTTGTCTTTGCTTGCACGTCATGGCATGTATGTAGGACTCCGTTAGAACCCACGCATCCCATCCATGCATTTCATGTTTGCATCTCCATCTTAAAACGCCGAGAGTAGATCCTGGACGGCTTAACCGAACCCAGTAGATTAGCGAATGGTTCGGTCGCCGGTGACATTCCCGGGTCGGTTCGCGGGTGAGCCGAAACGGGGTGTTACACAAAGGGTATTGAAGGCGACTGCCTGAGAGTACTCGGCCTTCGTGCTCAAGGCCAGGAGAAATATGGAGGTAAGGAGAGGGCTTAGGATAAAGTTTTACGTGAAGTACTTAAAAAGAAGTGCCGAGAGCGGCACAATACCAGCAGTAGATCAGTAAGTTCTGGATGCTACCAGGTCTGCAGCCCAGTGGCTCCTCAGTAGTGCCCTTCAGAGTGTTCACGTGGAGTATATGATGTTTTCTTTCATATAAAAGTTTGCTCTCATAGCCAGCTTGTTATAGTTATTTTATTTTCCGGACGAATAACACTTGTTACTGACGTGTTTTTATATTATATGTAGGTAATAATCACGAGTTGGAGGAGCCAGCTTGGATGGAGGGAGCACTGTTGTCGCTTGCACACATGTCAGTCGATTGGGTGATTATATTGTGTTTATGATGTTATTATATAGTGAATGGTGTGATTAAATGTTTGAGACATGATGATGTGACATGATTAAATGTTAAGACATGATAGATTGTGAAACATGAATAGAGTGCACATTGGAAATGTTAGATTGTGTTAATAAAATTGTTGATATATATGCATATATACTTGTGTATATTATTTTGACAGGGTGGACCCTAATTGTACTTTTAGGGGAGATTTCTGTCTGTTGTATTTTAGAATTTTTACTAATTTTGATCGTAATTGTATTGTTGTATGAATTACCTTGCACATCATCCAAGTAGTATCATGTTAGGATTTTGAGCATTTATCCATGCATGACGAGTCGTATCTTTATCTTAAGATGCCGAGATTAGATCCACATGAGTTGGGTTCGGGTTAGCCGACCTAATCAGGGCCTGTAACATGCAGGTTCGGTTCACAAGCGTGGACCAGATTTGGAGTGTTACATATAGGGCTGGGGAGGGATTATATAATAGGCCTGAAGGCAACTTGTAGTGGATCTTGTTTTCGAAATCATCCTCGAGGGATCTCATCCTCGAGGGTTATTAATCCGAAAAACTGTTCAGTTAATGGCCCGAGTTAAGTGGGATCCGATAAAACGTCATTTAACCTGTCCTGTAGATAATAAAATAAACATACAATAGAAGAGAGCGTAAAACAGAGACGAGTCCTAAACGGACCTGGTAGAAGCTCCAAGCGTGTCATCGTGCCTAGGCGGCGAGCTCCTACTCCGTACCTACACATCAAAACTAAATACTAATGCTCGCTAACTAAATGATGCATCACACACAATGAACATCACACTCAAAAGACAAACAGTATCCAGCTACAACCAAATAATCATAGATGTGAAAATAATTCTAACTCATCCTATTCTTACTAATTTTATTATGTTTTTCTAAGTTACGTCGTAGTCACTTATCATGCTCTCATTAGATCACTTACTCTTCATTCACACTTAATCTCATCATGCAACTCATCGTTTCATTCATAATTAAGCATTAATCATATCAATAAACCAACCCTAGCATGCTGTGCTAACAATTATCAAGTTTAAATTATAAATTTGGAGGTAATTATACCTCACGTCATCGGCAATCGGCGACGACTAGGGTTTCGTTGCGCGTCTCAAAGCTTGAATTTGGCACTCATCGGCGTCCAACGTTCGATCGGGATCAACTGGACGAACTCTGCGGAAGATCCGGCAAATTCCATCAAATCTAGTTTTCCGACAAGTTCCGGCAGTTTTTCGGCAAGTTTCAGTGGTTTTCCAACAACTTCCGGCGGTTTTTCGGCGACAATCACCAGCGGCGTCTATTGGCTAGATAGTGGTCATATTGGGTACCATTGGAACCGGCTCGGCGAGCCCAACGCATCTACAACATCGACATGGTTGGCAGAGGTGGCGGCTCACCGAAAAATGGCAAAACTGACGCGGCGGCGATGGGGGACTCGACCGACTGGCCTGGGCGGCGATGGGTTCCAATCTGATCAGGGAAGCTCACTGGAGGGTCGAAGGTGCCGAGGCGACCACTGGATCATGGCGGCAATGGTCGCCGGTGGCGTGATCGGTGACGAAAGTGAGACGTGGGCGTGGCGCTAGTCGCAGCGGTTCGGCGTCACGACGGCTGGATGATGGCCGAGACTGGTCGTGGAGGCACGGAGACGCCGTGGCGGGGCTAGTCGACGACGATCGACGGCCGGGTGGCGTCGGCAACGGCGACAGTGGCGCGCATGGGGGAGGCGTCGGGATGGGTTTTGGGAAGACAACATCAGGAGGGGAGAAATAATTGGGGTGGTAATTTCTTAAATAAGACTTGACTTGTCTCCGACTCGAGTCAAGTATAATAACTAAGTCATATTAAATCCTAAAATAATTCATAAAAATCGAGAAAATCCTGTAAAATCAAACAAACACTACAACATTATAATGATATGCTTTATGATTAACAACCCACCCAAACTGCCCGTAACGCGTCCTAATGTGGTAAACGGCCTAAAACTAATTCTACGATCCACTATATATAAAAATAAAAAAATAACTAGCATACTCACATATATCTGATAACTCGTTCTGTTCTGTTGTGTTTATGACGTTATCATCATATACTTGGGTACGCATGACCCTCATAGCTCATACACGTGACTAGCGTCGGCCAATACATGTGTTATAAAATTGACTCGACTCGAAAATAACGGTCGAACCGACCGGTTCTAAATATAAAACCTTGACTTGAATCTTGGGTTTTACATATATATATATATATATATATATATATATATATATATAGGAAGGTTATTACCATCGTTGTATATGTGACACTTGGAACTGGTCCCGGCCGCTATGCCCAACAAGAGGCCGAACACCACCGCCAGTATCGTATCCCTCGGTGCAGCCACCATGTTAATTCCCACATACGTCCAACTCTCTCTAATCCCTGATCCCCTGATCTAACCTTCCTATCTCGCTTTGGGCTCAATTGGGTTGTGCACGCATGGCTAGCAAATTTGTGAATTACGTAACTATTGAACCGATTGATTATTTAAATGGTTGGCGGCATATCGATCGATTATCTGCTTCATCGGAGCTAGAAAGGTGGGGAGCTCAATAAAATGTGGTGAGAGCTATATATGTACACACACACACACACACACACACATATATATATATATATATATATATATGTAGAGAAAGAATTGTTGTGCTGCAGGACAGCCAGCTTAGCTATGCTTGAGTTTTGATCTGGCCGTTCAAAACACATCTGACGGTCAAAAAAACACATCTGATATACAAAACGCTTTGCATTCCTGTTTTGCCATGCCGACCGTTGATGGTTCATTCTTGCCGGCCCTACCTGCCACCGTTGCCACCTCACCGCCAACGACCTCCGCTCAGGCCTCCACAAGACACCTCCCAGTGTCGAGGCCGAAGTCGGAGGGGTCAAGGAAGACGTCGGCGCGGAGGGGCGGGAGTGGCGGGAAAGTATGATACTTTAGAGTAGCTGAGATGGTGGAGGCGCAGGCAGATTCCAGATCTTCCAACCCCTTCATTGCCCCGCTGCCTCACCCCATGTCCAGGTTAGCCGAAGCCTTGTCCCACTGCCCTGCCGCCTCACTATGGCGGGGCACGGGCTCAAACGAGGACGGGAAAAGACAGGACAACGACGGTATTGTCCGGTGGCGACAATGGCTAGCAGCAGGCGGCCGACAGGGAGGTCAGTGGCGATGCTGTGGCGCAGCAAAGGTTGGTGGGAAAATAGAGTATCGACAAAGCAAAACAGGGGAGAACGAAATGAGCAAGGGTAATTTACGTAATAAAAAATTAAGATCGCTCCCAACTCCGAGTCAATATTACGAAATATATCTCAAAAAATATAATAAATATAATAAAATAGAATAAAATAAAATAATTGAGTTCTAATAGATTATTTTATCTTATGGTGTTTCAATCTATTTTTTAATATTTTTGGGATTTATTTCATAATATTAACTCGAGTCTGGATCGAGTCAAGTTTTTATTACAAAACTACCCCTCTCAAAAATATGAACAAAATAGGGTAAAATACCATAAAATAAAATAATTCATTAAAATTCAATTATTTTATTTTATGTTATTTTCTATGTATTTTTATATTTTTAAGGATTTATTTCATAATATTGACACTAGTCGGGATCGAGTTAAATTTGTATTAAAAAACTACCCCTGCCCATTTCTTCCCAACTCGTATCAATATTACGAAATAAATCTCAAAAAATATGAAAAAATAGATTAAAATATCATAAAATAAAATAATCCATTAAACTTGATTATTTTATTTTACGGTATTTTATTATATTTTTATACTTTTCGGGATATATTTTGTAATATTGACTTGAGTGAGAAGCGAGTCAATTTTTTATTATGAAACTACCCCTGCCCATTTACTCCTCCATCCCCTGTTTCGCCAGTGATTGTGTTTTTCCATCCCTGTTTTGCCATGACACCCGACCGTCAGTGATCGCTTGCTGGTGACCTCGAGAGCGAGTCAAGCTTTTATTACCTTGCTATATATTTATTTCGCAATATTTTTTATATTTATAAAATATTTCGTAATATTGACTCATTCCTGACTAAAGTTAATATTACGAAATAAATATAAAAAATATATAAAATAAATTTCTAATAAAAACTTGACTCTACTAACGAATGAGTTAAGTTTTTATTACAAAATTATTTTATTTTATTTTTTAAAATTTATTTCGTAATATTAACTCGAGTCGGGAGTGAATCAAATTTTTATTACAAAATTATTTTGTATATTCTTTTAAATTTATTTTATAATAGTAGCTCGAGTCAGAAGTTGGTCAATTTTTTATTATAAAATTATATATATATATATATATATTAATTTATTTCGTAATATTAACTCAAGTCGGGAATGAGTTTATTTTTTATTATGAAATTATTTTATATATTTTTTAAATTTTATTTCTTAATATTGACTCGTGTCAAGATGGGTTAAGTTTTTATTACGAAATAAAATTTTAAAAAATTAACTAATTCTATCAATTTTTTTAAAAAATTTATTTTAAAATATTGACTCGAGTCAGGAGCAAGTCAAGTTTTTATTATTAAATTATTTTATTATTTTTAATTTATTTTGTAATAAAAACTTGACTCGGTCCCTAATGGGAAAGAGTCAAAATTTTTATTACAAACTTATTTTTATTTTTTAAATTTAATTTGTAATATTAACTTGAATCGGGCCCGAGTCAAGTTTTTATTATGATATTAATTTATTTCTTTAAAATTTATTTCGTAATAAAAAACTTGACTCATGTCAGGAGAGAGTAAAGTTTTTATTACGAAATTTCCCCAACCTTCTCCCCTGTTTCTTCCCCTTCCCTTGCCTAACGATTGCCCCTGCTCCCACTAATTTGTCGTGCCACCCCTATCGCCGGCGACCTCTCTGCCAACTGCCCGCTGCCAGCTAGCTACGCCGCTTCCCTGTGCTGTCGCTGCCTTGCCAATCTCACAATTCGACGCTCCTTACTCCCAATAGAGCCGCCCCTATTCGAACCCACCGTTGGCGACGCCACACCTCAGGCCGCAGCCACCCCGCCAGCCAAATGTTGCCGCTGAAAAAGATATCGCAAGCCGCTGACAATGTGGAATGGGAGCGGGCATGACCAGGCAGCGGCGGCGGCCCGGGGAGGGGGAAGGAAAGGTCCTGACCGACATCGCGCTTGAGGCTGAAGTCGGAGGTGTCAAGGAAGACGCCGGCGCAGAGGGGCGGGAGCGGTGGGAGGAAGACGCTGGCGCGGAGGGGCGGGAGGGCCGCGGCGGCTAGAGAAGGGAAGAAAAAGGGGGCGGGGAGTTGTGCTCGTTTGAATTTCCAACCATTAGATTATCATCCAACGGCTGGAAAGTGCAGCACAAGCATTCTTTTTCCTCACTCTCTCTCTCTCTCTCTATATATATATATATATATATATATATATAATATATGAGGATGATGGGTGATGGGAATTGGTGATTGCTAAGTTTGATGGAGTGATCAAACCGGTTCACATACAGTTTAGGAGAACGCTGGGGAGGATTTGTTGGAGGGCTGCGGTCGCTATATGTCGTCTTCGTTTAGACGGGGTTTTTTTTTTTGGGGGGGGGGGAGAGGAGTTTGAGAAATCGAAAATTCATAATTAAATATTATGGTCGAATTCGGATGGACGGACAAGGTTAGTGACGGAAAATGAATTCAGAGAAAGTGCATGTGTACCGAAAGAAACATTAAAAAATCAAAATTTTCTAATGATTTTTTTTGCTATACTTGGATAGGGTGTTCTGAATTCTGATCTCTTTTCATAATTTTCTCACTTCCTTGGGTGAAACTAATTGTGTATAAATTTTCCCACTTTGGAGAAAGTAGTTTTCTTTTCCTCCAATTTTCTTGTAATTTCTTTGTAACCAAACAAAAAAATAGACAACACATTACTCACATTTCTCTTTTCAGCTCTCTCTCTCTCTCCTCTCCCTCCCTCGGTTACCAAACAGAACTATTATGAATTTATATTTAGTTAACACTTGCTTTATTTTTTATTTTTTTCATGTTTAAAAATCACATTTCTTTCTTGCATAAGAATAATACCTCATCCTATATTTAATTGAGTTCTTAAATCCAGTTCAATATTCAAGACAAATATTGGGGAATCGAAATTTTTGGCACAAGCGATTGATTTTTCTTTCTACTGCCCACCACTTGCTTGATGGGCATCAGGTATTTCCCGGCCCATTTATTTGACAACGCATGCATGAGGCCCACATGACAGATGAAGCAGGGTCCCCTAATTAATTAGATAATTTACATAAGTTTAAACCACTTCAATCTGAAATACAATACATCTTCATTTTGCACATTTTACGTTAAGATTCAATTTTAATTATTTCAATAATAGAGAATGATATAGACTAGACATATTAGCATAAACCCCCTTGTTTAAAATGTGTGTTTTTTTCCAATTCCTTATTTTAAATGTTCTCTATCCGCATAGATAGCTTTCTTGTGATCATGACCTCATATGCCTTGGACAAAGTTATGGCATGTGGCACCATTTATCACCTAAACCACAAATTGGGTTATCAAATTATACCAAGAATTATCATCTCATGACATTGGAGAATCATTTTTCACCTAAATCAAGAATTGGGTTCTCAATTTATACCAAGAACTTTCATCTCATGACATTGTAGCATCATTTATCACCTAAACCACAAGTTGGGTTCTCAATTTATACAATGAATTTCCATCTGCCTAACTCATTTATCTTGAAACAAGTACACACAAAACCACAAGAGACGACACATCCATGTGGATGTGTACTAGCTGGGAATCGTCTCTTATACTATTTAAGCTAAACTGCGTAAGCATGTCGGCCATTTGCAGCCACCTTACCAGATTAACATTAGACAAAGTTCTCATTAAACCAGTTTGCAAAATTACACCTTTATATCTTAATTTGTTAGGGTGCTAATCAAACAAATCAAAATGAATTTTTCCAAAATTTGACTCATTTGTTTCATTGTTCCGAGTAGAACTTAAATACAAAACCAAATCAAAAGTAAGAAAGCTATAATTCATTAAATGTTCTGAATGATAGCTTAAAATTTTCATTAATAAATGAGTGTTATCAACCATGCATATTCAATTCCTTATTGGGTTTTACAGTTAATATTAGTTGGAAGACGATTATTTTTCACAACTTATTACATTTGAAAATGAAAAGTTTCACTTTTCTTTATAATTTTATCTTAAGATTAAATAAAATAAGTGTACACCAAACTAACCATTGTATTTTATTTAAGACTATCTTCAACAGACGTTTATTTTATTTTCTTTGCAAACAGTTTTATTTAAACATCTAGAATATTTCATTTACGTAAAATACAGAGTTCCAAGTCGAATTGAATTAAGCACGGGTCAGCTCGACGATTGAAACTAAATCATTCATCCAAGAAAATTGTGCTGAATCGAGCTATGCATTATTATGTGAGGTTTTCTAATTAATTTGTGACCAAATACCTCCAGATTTTTTTTCTGATAGTAGGAGGGAATACAGGGATATGATCTTTAGCTTACTGAAATTATAACTGCTTTAGTGATCCCAAGAAGAATATTTTCTCCATGTTCATCAGACAAGAAGGACAAAGTTTGGTGTATAAATATCAAGCACATGGTATTTCTATACAAGAGTAGACAATGGGCAGAGATCTCTCTGTTAACAAACCAATTATACCTCTTGCAATACTCCCAACAACCGCCGAAGATAAAAGATTGGAAAGAACAGCTAATTGAGCATCTTTGGCTGTGCTTGCCCTTGAAAACAACAAATGCGCCCGATTTTAGGGGAGGGGACATGGCTCTTGATTATTTGCTCTGTTTTTAATGCAGTTGTTGCCTTGTTTGTAATCCAAATTATTCCTGGAGACCATCACCTTTACCACTGTCTCAAGAAGTTTGGCTTTTGTCTTCAAGAGTGTGCGATAAGAGATGTGTTGAAGATTAGATCAAAGTGGCTTTTATCTTGTCGGCTTGGGAAAAGCTAATGATTCTGAGATGCTGCAATAATTTGGATAATGGAGATTGGGATAAGCAACCATTCTTAAATCACAAACTTGGGGACCTACCCAGAAAACCATTGTTGCGGGGGCGGGTACCAATTGAATGTGCTTTCTTTCAAGAAGAAAAAGAAGCAAGTGGAAAGCTTGAGACAACAGAAAATGGTGAACAGAAAATGCAAAATTTTCTGCAGCTCTCGTGCTCATCAAACAAGGTATAGACAAATGGGAACAGCCATCCATAGACAGTCAACTCGATTTGTTAAAACCATATTTTTCCAATTTTTTCTTCCATGTTTGAGAAGGGAGAGGGCGTATTCTCCGGTGAACAGAGTATTTTCATTAGTGGAGCAGAAATCAAGTAACGTCCATGGCACAACAAACCAACCATTTACATCAAGACCCAAAGAAAGATCGTCAAAATACACGACACTGTAAATGCATTTAGCAAAGAGGACCAGTCCAAGCTTCTTACCTGCAACTACCATTGCTACCATCAAAGTTTTAGTCCAGAAACAAAACAGCAGACTTACAATACATTTAGGTAAATAGCAACTATAAAAGATGAACGCTCATGTAGGGGCATTCTTGCAACACATGATACTTCAAGCTTCTCCAAACTTTCATTCTTTCAAAGCATTTTAAGCTCTGCAAACCAAGCTTTTGCACTTCTCCATTGCCCTTGGAGCTGTCACCAAACAATCTAATGATGAACATCAGAATTACCAATTGACAACAAGCATAAACAAAAATCTGATACCAAACACTCGGATCTAGGTTTACAGGTAAGCCCTTAAAGAAGGAAGATCACCAAACAGACTAACATCTGTTTAGTTACAAAATTGAGTTATGCGCACCAGAATCACATGGATGTCTTAAAATAATTGTTTCTCCTATAAACATAGATATAACAAGAAAGACACAGCATGGCTTTAGGCAGATCATGTTCTATCAAAGTATGACAAGCTTGCCTTACAAACATGCTAACATATTTTGGTTTTAGCAAAGATGTATACCTAATCCAATAGCCTCTGTACCCTTCATGATCCTCAGACGCTTGCAAGAACCAGTGAACATCCTATAATATCAAAACGAAAAAGTTATATCCAACGATAATAAGAATGTACAGGCAATAAAACATAGATCTATAAAACTAAATAACAACATACTACAAGAGAAGCCAGCTATTTTCTATTGACAATTAAACAACTTGAAGAATACATGTGGAGGTCATTAGATGCTTATCCAACTTGCAGGAATTATTATTCTTTAAATTCATACATAAGACAGTCCCTAAAATCGTCAACCAACCAAAGTATTTGGCAAGACAAAACTTACTCCCAAGGGACATCGCCTACAAGCATCCAATCACCATCTTTGTCCTCATAAGTAAGAACATACTCAGAACCGTGAAGAAGATCCCTCAGACAGCTCTCATTCAACCCATCTCGGCCAGGCACCCCATGAGAACCACACTGTCCTAGAAATTTAACAGTTCACAAAAGACCAGGTAAAAATATGCATAACAAATATCCACCATGATCTAATACAAAGAGTCTTCCATGACAAATTAAATTTAACTTACATCACAGAATATATAAATGTCTTCCATAGAAAAACAGCATCATTGAGCACATGTTTCTGGTAAAAATCGTTTGAGAAACTTGAAAAAAAATTGTAAACTTTAAGGGATCAAAATAATTGAGACTCACCGATGGTAAAGCAGCTGAACATCTTTTCCAGTGAAGATGAAAGTTCTTTGTAATTAGTATATGTTTTGAGATCCACCTTTCTAAGGTAGGGAGCACCGTCCATGCTAACCTTCACAAACATGCTATCCGCCTCTTCACTATTTTTAGCTGTGTTTGATGCCATAGTGTTCTTCCGAAAGGATCGGATTGGGGGCCAACCCACAACTTGAGCCCTGTCACCAAGATCAACCTTCAATCAGAATCAGAAACACCAAATGTACAGCTAAAGAAGATCCAAAAATATGGTACAAAATCTTACGAATCACAAAAAGAAGCGATCTTTACAGAAGTTGATATAACTACAGATCATGGCAGACAGAAAACCAAGTTACAAAGTTTCTTACTTTGCAGCAGGTGCAGCTCCATGATCAGTAGCAGTGGAAATCTGAGGCTTCTTCTCTTGGGGAGAAGGCTGAACAACCTCCTTCACAGCTTGAGCAGCAACTACCAAGCTCGGCTGCTGTACACTCCCCTCCTTCGCACCTCTCGGCGAGAACAAGGCGGTTCCTTTCCCCGCCTCCACCTCCGACGAACCGCCACCAGACAAGACCCACTTCCCAGGACCATCAATGGCGTCGGAGAATCCCCTCTTCGACCCAAGCATGAAGTTCTTCGCCCCAGCGCCTAGCAGGAAGCTCTTCTCCACCTTCCTCTCGGGCGACTCCGAGCCCGGCAGTCCCAACCGCAGCTCCGTCTCCTTGTACTTCAACCCGCCACCCTTCCCGCCCTCCTTGTCAGACAAGGAGCTCTTCTCAGAGGCGTCCATGGCCGGCACCTCTGAGAAGCCTATGTAATCATGCTCCAATGGGGAAGACATCAAACAACCATGAGCTGGCCAGAAAGCTCAAAACCAAGCATCAACCACACGCACCAGAGCTAGAAACCAGCTCAAACCAGGGTAGTAGAACTAGCAGAACTAGTACTATACTATAGCTATGAATTGGGGTGCGGTGCAACTTGGAGCTCAAAGCAAGCACCTTTTGAGCTGCTTTCCACCTCCAAAACAAAGATTGAAGCAAGAAAATGAGAGAGGTGGGTGCTTTTGAAGGAAGAGAAGAAGAGAAAGGAGGGGCACGCCACCGACAAGGGACTGGGTAGTTGCCGGCAAAGATTGCAGGAAATGGTCGCCTCCTCCTCCTCAACCGTCTCTATTATCTCGAGGTTAGTGGTGATCGCTAAACTACGCCTCCCCTCTCTAACCTGCGCACCCCACAGGGTTATTAGCTTTAATTAATATCTTTTTATTCACTCATCTTTTTACTTTGGATTACAATAATTTTTTTTAATGAAAAGAAAATCAAAATCTGTCTCTCTCAAATAAAACAAAATAACAAAACGAGAGAGAAAATTTCAATATTGGACATAGCCTTTGAACCCATCAAGTTAATATTTTGTCATTGGTCAAGTTTCAAAATTATCGAATTAAATTGTCAAAATCTTACCATTTTTATGTTATTATGAAATTTCACATGAATCAGCATATTAAAAATTAAATCTCTTGGCTCAAAAAAACATAAACGTAATTTATTTATCAAATCATTACTCTTCATCTCAAACTAAATTTGACCTGACAATAATTAATTTAAAGAGAAACCAACTCAAAACAAGGTCGTGTTGAACTCGGTCGACTCAACTCACCTTGACTCCATTGCGTCCCCTTGCGTTCACAAATATTGCGCTCGTGTGACTCAATATAAACTTATTACAGGCCACAACTGTGGGCCCCGTGTGGAACGGAACGGGTTGGGTGGGCTACGGTCGTTGCCCGGTTCGGTGAAGAGGGAGTGGACAAAACTGTGGATTTGGTGGATTTTGCCGGTCATTCAAGTGGGTACGGTCCTTGCCCGGACCGGATCTTGTCAGATTCGACTTTTGAGAGAACCGGCCCTTTCAAGGGCTTTTAAGTATCCGTGGGATAATAATTTGTTCACCAATACATCTGTGATTTTAGCTTGTAGTTAAGCAACTTGGATTTTTGGACCGAGAGGATTGTTTGATCTAGCTTTAACTGCAATTTCGTGGAGAGAGAAAAAACTGCGGGTTTAATTTTGAACCGGTTCAAGACTAAACTATATTTTTGCTTGATGAGTGTTCTTGCTCATCAAACTCAGAGCAAAGTATGTGTAACAACTGTTTATGGGTAACGTGGACATTGATCAAAATTTTATTAGGAAGAGAGAACAACGTTTAAGCTTTAGGTGCCAGTTTAGAGAAATTTTATTTTGCATTAATTTCATTCCAAATTAAACAATGTAGAGTGTGTATTAAGTTTTTTTCCCCTAAATTTCACCCTTATAATTTCGAAATTTTAGAGCAAATTGGTCGAATAAGGGATTAATATTAACTAGGCATTATCCTCCAACCCGAAGCTTATCAATCTTAACCATTTTCATTAAACACTCAAGCAGGACAGTAAACACAAAAATCAGAATGTACTTAACAAAAATCTAGACTCAAGCAGCGTAAACACAAAAATTAGAATGTACTTAACAAAAATCTATTTTTAAACTGAAAAAAGGGTTTTTTTAAAAAAAAGCAAGAAAAAAACAAACCGTAGCTTAATGGGACTTTCTATATGAATTATATTTCACCTGAAATTATAGATGTTTCAATTTCTCTCAAAGGTAAAATCCAATTATTCTTTGGGTAGACCTGAGGCCCACTGCACATTGACTATTAGGTGAAAAGGAGTCTTAAAAATTAAAAGTTGGTGTCTGAAATGGGCCCAACCTCAATTATTGAAAGCAAACGAGAGCTTTGACGAGTCTATCGAACGGTCTATAATTTATAATTCGAGTGGGCCTAGGGCGAATCAAGGGTTAATAAAAAGCCACATCATATGTTGAGTTGTTAGGAGACAGGCCAAGGAGTGTATACACTTTATGAGTTGACGCCCCCTGGGAGTGGCCAGAGCCACAGCCCAGATGTTGACAGACCATCAAGGCCCATTTTGTGTGTGGGCCCATTAAGGTAATTAAGCACAATGTAATGTACGGGACTTGGGCCCACTTGGCACACGTGTGGAAAATAATTTTGCACGCGTGCGCCTCCCGTGGGGATGTGGATTTGTTCGCATCGCATCTCGGACATCTCGGATATTCGGTTTAAGTTGGACTCATTTTCGGGTTGATCGAGATATAATAAATTTTGATACATGAATTTTAATATTGGATCCGATTAGAGCCTGAGGTAACCTCATTCGACCGATCGGATAATTTCGTTTTCATATTATTTATTTTCTTATAAATTTGTTGTCATGTTTTTCTTCTTTTAAGATTGTGCATCTTTGTCCTTGTCGTATAAAAATTGGATATGAATTCTTAATTTTAAGAAAATAAAACTTTATTTTCATCAAATTCAGAACAAGTTGCAATTTTCAATTTTAAATTAATGCAGTTTTGTGTTAGAAAATCCTCTTATAATAAATATTATATAGGATCATATATTGTAGGATCCGGTTGAATTTGGTTTGACCGTGTCCGAACCAATCTGAAACCCTAGTGGGGAGGATCTGGTTAAATGGCAATTGGCACGGCAGTGGGTTTCGTCTGATTTACTTTCTAATTCATCAATGCACTCCATTTTACAGAACCACACTCCAAGGGACGGACTCTTATTAGTATGAGCTAAAAGACAAATACCCAAACAAGAGAAAGTACTAGGAAATTGGAAGTTTCTTTTGTTTCTGTACCAATAAATTATCTAGTTTATTCTCCGAAATAGTTTTTTGTTTTTGTTCTTGGTCTACAGAAGCTTCATGGTTTTTAGTGAACGAGTTGCACCCATATTACTCACCGCCGTCTTCCCTTGTCACATTCAATCATGCATTTCATCAACTTGTCTTGTGGGAGAGATTAGACAACTAAGCACAGCTTGGGGGCAAATATAATCAAGTATATCCCAGTTATGTCAGATGGCTTCAATAGTATAAGTGAAACATGGCATGCAATAACCTCCAACAGAAGTGTGATAGGACCACACGCAAGTCTCTCCCCCTTAGGCCAACAGGCCAAACAAAGTCCCTTGTGATGCCAGCTCCCTCTTCTCCAGCTCCTTCTGGCAGCTCTTCACGTTACCATTTCAGTGCTGCAATTAACCTTCCCAGTCATTTGACGTGACCAACAGCAGTAATCCAAACAAATGAACTGGGGTGGTTTCATGTGGGAAATTTGTGCAGGGGGACAAACAAGCAACAGTGGGAAAACTATTGAGCAACCGGTGCAAGCTGGTGCTCGGAACTGCTCCAAATGGCAGTCTTATTCATTCAAAGTTGTTTGTCTGCCTCATACATATCCCCATTCAAGCAATACCCAGTTACCACCATTCCCAACTTCTTCAAGATTGTTACTTGTTAAAACCATCTCCCATCTGACCAGCCAACCTCCTGGCTAATGTAGTTGTGGACTAGTAGAAATGGTCTTTTTTCTTTCATATTATCTGGCTTCCAAGATAGCGACCCAAAAAGGATAAAATCATTGCATCCTTGTGTTTGATTGAGAAAATTGAAGTATTCAATGTATTGGTAGCAAAATGCCGAAGAATCTTCAATCCATGCTTAATGCTGTCGCGTTGGGCTTTGTAGGTAATGGCGTTATCACGGTAATGATTAAC